>FIZU01026786.1:0-10265 GCA_900064475.1 Pseudococcus longispinus
GTCCAAAAAAGTCTGACATTATGTCTAAAAGTCAGCGTTACACAATTTCGTTACATAATTTTATGACGGAATTTCGTTACAAAATTTCGCACGAGATCACTCCCGAGAGCAAAAGCATATCCTATGCTAACATGCTAAAACATGACACGTGACATAATATGAAACATGACACGTGACATGATATAAAACATGACACGTGACATGATATAAAACATGGCACGTGACATGATATAAAACATGACACGTGACATGATATAAAACATGACACGTGACATGATATAAACCATGACACGTGACATGAAATAAAACATGACGCGTGACATGATAAAACATGACGCATGGCATGATAAAACATGACACGTGGCATGATAAAACATGACACGTGACATGAAATAAAACATGACGCATGACATATTGTAAAAGTCACATGACACTTCGCAAAATTTATCACGTGGCTCATTGTTAAGTATATTACATGGCACGTAATAAATTGTGTTACTTGATGTCTTAAATATGTCAAGTAACACATGTAGTCACCCGAAAGTGTCAAAATATGTTACTTGAGACATGTGCAAATATTATATTATGTAGTGTGTCTAAATAAGTTGCATGACATGAATCAAAATGTTGTACAACATTGTTTGAAATGTTACATATGACATGTCAAATGTATCATTTGTCACTCTTGCAAGAAAATTTTTAATTGCACCGCTCAAAATATGGCATATGAAATGAAACGTGTTTAAATTTGCCGCATCTTGTCAAGTGATGTCATCTGATGAATGTGCAAATATATTACGTTACTCAAGTGCCAAAATATGTCATAAGTTATGACACATACTTCAAAATTTATCATCGAACACTTCAAAATATTTTGCATCGTTACTTTTAAAATGTTGAAATATCAAAAATCTGACATGTCAGAGAATTGATGAGTATAGTAGGTTCGGTGATCACTGGTGGTCTCTCTGTAGCATAGCCAGACAGACATTCAAGAAGGTGTAATGAGAAGAACTGCAATTTTACGTGAAATTTAAGAATGATTATCTTTTTGAAAATCCCATCCAATTCTTAAGCTTGGAATTCGAAAAAATATGTTTTCCTTTATTAGAGGAAAAGTTTAAATCATATATATTTTTTGAGCCTTTGTTACAGCAAATTCATACTTTAATGACTTTTTTTAAATATTGAGGACTTGATAAAATGGTAATATTTTGACCAGAGAATTTATGATTACCCATGACTTTGATTTGAAATTTCGGAGAAATGATGTTGATTCAGTTCCAATAAGTTCTTATTGAAATATTAAAATTGTGGAGACAGTTGAGCAGAAGGCTACTAAACACTCATCGTTTTCTGACTTTGATGAAATATTGAAGAATATCTTAAAAATTCAGCCAACGTTTTTTTCAACATTTTCAATATAATCCATGAATCCAAGACATAAAATTAGAATATCCCAGTTAGAGGACGGTGAAAGTTATTGATATCGATTATTTCTGATTTCCATGATTCATTTGTTAAAATTTTGCAAAATGCATCAAAATATAACATTCATAGGAACGATTTTTTTTTTTTGAAATTTTTAAAAACATCCATTTCTTACATTCTCAAAAATGTTTCCATGCAAAAATACGATTTCAGTTGTAGGTATAGTTGTCTTGAAGAAAATGTACTTTTTTTAGGTATAATTTTTGTAAGCATGAAAATATTTAGAAAATATTTGCAAAATACTTGAAATTTCAAACAGTCGAATAGTTTTAAAATATTTTAGATTAAATTTCTTAAAAATTGAATTGAAGCTCCATTCAGCTAGCGAGCGATTAATTCGTTCTTTGCTGAAGACCCGACGTTGATCATGTTGCCACGAAATCACGCGTGATACCTCGACAAGAAAATCGGACTCTTCTTTTTCCGAGAGGTTGAATCAATTGCTCACAGACCAAATTTGGCGAACACAAAACTTGGACAGACTTACCCTACCATTTGTTTCGCAATTTTTCGATAAATATTTCAAAATATTGACACTCATTTGTACATCAAAATTAAATTTCAAAAAGTTTTTCATCTTTTTCAAATTATGAAATCGAAAAACATGAAAACACAAAGATGGGAAATTCAATTGAAAGAAATCGTCGAACTTGCGTCATTTTCGGTCAATAACCCTTGAAAAATCACATTTGAAAAAGGCGAGTAGATGAATTGAAAAAACCTGCGGTGATTTGAAAATCATAATCGAGAAGAAGTAGTAATAATTGAGGTTTTCAAAACTTCATTCAATGCCTCTGAAAAAAAGAAAATAACAGCATGATACAGGTATCCATTAATCGAAACAGAATACCTGTATCGTCTCGATGGCGAAAAAATAAAGACTTCTACAGAGAAAACCAGCGATTCGGCGAAATAAGCTCTTCATTCTTTATTTTCACTTCTCAACACCGTCACGTTTAAAATAAGTCGCCAACCTCTTGATTCTGAATCATGGCATTCGCCAAGTTCCTTCTGTCATGTCGACTACGCACAAATACCTACATCTACCTATACCTAGTGCACGTCTCATACATATATGTAGGTGAATATAAACAAGAATTAATTCCAGCTCTAGAATCCATTAAGTTGCAGATAGAATGCGGACATCATTAAATTTAATTACTTTGGGAAAAAGAATTCGGACGAAAGCTAATTCCGAATGGATACCTGAAAATTTCCCAACACTCGCGCGGAGCTCACGACGCGAAGCTTTTGTCAATTTGTTACTACCACAGCGACACGTCGTTCAATTTATCGTGGAATTTCGCACTAAACGAGGATCTCGCCTCGCTCGGGAATTAACCTTCCATTTAATACATGTTTAATCTTCAATTTTGCTGTCAAAAGGACGTTTTTAGTGTTTTATTTTCCAGTCAGACTGCCATACTATGTATGAGTTTTTCATCCTCGAAAATCTAAATATTAATTAGCTGCTTAAAATAGTACAACACGTTGGCACAACTTTACGCGGACATTTTTTTGGTATTTTTTTATGGGTACCTCGTTCGGAAAGAAACGCTTGATTAAACTTCCCTGCTTCTCGGCGGTGACAAGGGATATCTCTGTTGTTTCAGGATATTATTAACTTTTTTTTCAGCGACGTTTAATAATTGGTATTTAATATTGAAAAATTATTAGATTTTGTAGGCGACGAAGGGTATAAAAGGAAGAGGAAGTCGAGGGCAGGCAGATCGAATAGAATATTTTTCCTCCCCGGAGAATGACTTCGCAACGTACTCGAGGATAATTTGAATAACACTCGAAAATGTGAAACGAATTATAAAATCATATCTTGGAGGAATTTTTTTCACCCAGAAATGAATATTTTTTTATATTTTACGAATATTTCTGCAAAAATTTATATCCAACTGTGGCGAACGTTTAAGTAAATTTATTTAACTTGGGAAACTTTGTTAACTAATTTCATTACCCGGAATAAAAGAAAGGTTTTTTTTATTGTTGCTTATCACGAGCAAAAGAAAAAAAGACCAACGGAGCAAAATGACGGTAGAATATTCTATTCAAATTGTTTTTCAACTTTCTTCATTGTTTTCAAAATGGGTTAAAAAGTATTATTTTTTATATGTGCTATTTTTTTTCTTCCTCATCGTCGCGTATACTGACAAATTTTGTTATGTCTAACAATCGTTCTTCCTCTTTTTTTTCATCCTTTTCGATTATTTTTTCTATATTTCCTTCTTCCTGGACGGAATTAAGTTGACGAAGGGAGAAAAAAACAACGACGAGGATTCCTTTACATTAGAATTTAAACTTGTACCCGAATAGAAAATTTTATGCCTTGGAGTTTCGTCGACACGACTCGAACAGCCTTGTACCAAGTTTCAAACTACATGGCGTAGGTGATCTTACAAGCCTCTCGCGCCTTCAATTTATCGAGCTTTTTAATAAAGAATTCATAGTTGATGAATAATACCTTGTAGAATTTCGCCGCAGCACAACAACAGCAACTTTCCTAATACGTACACCGGTTTTAACAAAAGCCCTCTGAAATCTGATCTTATTGCGTTATAAATATATGAAGTTGAAATGAAAACTTGCCGGGTTGTTTGGAAGAATTCGAATATACGAACAAGGTTGCCTGCCTATGTTTTCTTAAACTAGGGTTTTTGGCCCTTTGTTTGATTTATATTTTTCGGCAATATATGTGTAGCTATGTGCAGTCTACAGGGAGAGAGCCATTCCGTTGGTAGGTATACATTTTTCCGGTTAGTAAAGCCAACGATTTATTCAAAGGTCTATTCGTATAGGTATACACCTACGTAATACATAGGCAGGTGAAAAATATTTCTTAATTGTAACCTTGACTCGAGAAACGAAGGCAAGGTTGATATGGGAATTGGGAGTAATTTTACCAAGTCGTGTAAATTTTAATGAATTACTTCCTTACACCTATATATAGTCTTTATCCTGTTTAATTTACGTATACGTATAGTTGAGTATTTTCTTTTGAAGTCGTATTCTCTTTGTATGCTTTAGCGATACTTTAATAGCTCAGCTATCTAATGAAAATAATGAGATAATTTTATAAAATTTGGTTGCACGTCTTGATATTATATTCGATAAATTTATTAACGCTCGGTTCGACTTGCAAGACGCGAACAAACGAAATCAGAGATGCCAACGTAACGGTATTCTTTGGGAAATTTCAAAAGAATACGAAAAACAATGACGAAAAATGATCATTTATTTGGTGATAAAGCTTTTAGCTTAGAATAGGAAGTTTGAAAAAGGATCATACTTTAGATAGAGGATGAAACCTTTTCGGCGAAATGGCCTTTAAAAATAAACATTTTTAATACAAAGCGTCCCATATCCTAGGTCACTATTGAATTGCGCCATCGCCATTTGCCTCCTCATCGTGTACTACACACGCACACAAATACGCACTTTTCGGATCCATTATTTATGAAAAGCCGAATCAAGAAGTACACAACGCCAGAGCATACGGAAAAGCGAACACTGCTCCTGCTCGTCGGTGTGGTCGCATTTTATACTACGTGCTATAAGAGAGAACTGGCAGCGAAAGTTTTCCTAAACAGTCAGTACTTACAAGCGTTGCTGTGGCAAGTGATTATGATTAATGAGAAGATAATGTATTTTGAGCAATATGGATGCGACTTGATGAAAAATTACACTCGGTAGACTAATTATTCGTAACATGCACACATATTCGTCTTAAAATCTCATTATTCGCGAGCAATTTAATTAAACTAATTAGTCGCTAGGTTTAGTGTGTAATTTTGAATGAACCAGATCTGCAGCTCTCTCGCTCGCACGGCGGTATGTTTCGACTTCGAGTTCGGAAAAGATTCAAAAGTTGATTTGAAGTTACTTCGAAACAATATGAGTCTGTGGGTAAGTTTTCCAAATGATTGTTTGAGATAGGTACGTACTACTTGTACGTCCCCCCGTCATGTACCGCCTGCGTATACGCTGAGTGATTCGAGATGGATTTTGGTATACCTTGGTGTAATTCATGTATAGGCAATCTATTTTAAACGTATGTGTGTTTATGATTGTTGCAGATCGATGGAATTGAAGGAGTGAATGATCGGCTGAAATTATCCGCAGGTAATGTTTAGACCATCATTTTAAAATTATTTTAAACTAGAATGATTCCTTAGGCACGTCGTGTCGATTCGTGCAAAATCTTCTGAATGGAGTAATTTTCCATAAAATTACATGGAATTACATCAACATTTGCCTGATTTAATCTAATTGCATATCAGAGTGTGAGCAAATGAGCAGTTTCAAATAGTGAAAAGGATAGTTGGAAAAATTGAAATGTACACGATACGCCACCTCCACCTGTCCAATATTACCTACTAGGTACTGATTTTAATACCATCCTTCCTAACGATCGATGTTCAAATGTTTGAGCAGTTCTAAAAAAATCTCAGAACATTCTCTGATCACAGCACTGCATTTTGAAACCTTTTAAAATGTTGATTCTGTGAGGTGAGGTGATTCTGATCTATTTTTTTGCGTAGATTCCAAAAATGTTGTTGTTTTTTTCACCCGCCTAAGGGTTTTTTTCAAAATACATTTTTTCGTTGAAATTTTTTTTGCAATTTTTCACTTTCGGTAAAAATATCTCGAAAACTTGAGTCCCTAGCAAAAACCTAATTGATCATTTGAGAAAGGGAATTTTACGCTCTACAATTTTGTTTCTGTTCATTTTTTTCGAAGGACCCTTTGTTCGCCCAAAAATCAATTTTTTTAGTTCAAAATGATAAAAAATGGGTAAATTTATTCAAAAAAAAATTTTTTAAGAAAAAACTTGACGTGATGGAATTTTTTATATTTTTTCCCATAATCAACGTAAAAAATATCTATGTGTACAATTAACACCACCTATTATTTTTTCAACAACATTTCGATCGCGAGATTGTGTTATCTGAATTTTTAAATGTCTAAAAAATCAGCGGGATCCTGAAATTTTCAAGTCGAAGAAGTCTCCCTTACAAAATGTCAGAAAGTTATTCTGATTTCTAAAATTTTACTAGGTCAAAAAATTGAAATTGTTGATATGACAAAATGTCTAAAGGTCAGTATCACCTTTGAAATTTTTCGAGACCAAAAAGTCAGTGAAAATCTGGAAATTTTTCAAAGTTCAAAGAAGTCGTCTAAAAAAGTCAAAGTCGGAGAATTTCGTCAGGTATTTTGCGAAATTATACCCATAGTAAAAGGATATCCTATGCTAAAAGTTAGAGATTCTTTGTTGTCTGTTTGTCCCTCTCTCACACATTGTTTATTTAGCTTAAATTTAATTTTCGCATAATTTAGAAAAAAAAAAGAACTTACTTATGTATGTACCACTGTACCTATTCGTCATGCAAAGTATCTTAATAGGTACCTGGTATTCAATGGTCAACAACCTTCATTTTTTTTGTTTGTTTAGAATATAAAACATTTTCGAAAGGAAAAATAGGTTCATAAAAAAATCATTCGAAAAATTAGTATTTCGGGGAAAACAAATTTCAGAAAAATAAATACAGGAAAGTGTTTGGAAACCCCTTATAATTTTCAACTTTTCAAAGTTGCCGTCTCATCTTTCAAACTTTGTACTAAATTCCTGAATAAAAAATTCATTAAAAATTGAAAATTTTAAAAAATAAAATTGTATTTTGTTTTAAGCTCATTATTATTCTTCGTTTTTTCTATACAAGAAATATTCATGAAAAAATTCCAGTCTCCCTAATAAACAAAAGAAAGAGTTTAAGTTGACTCGAGATGTCTGGAATTTGGGTGGAATAGTAGGCGAAGTCAGCCTCTGCTTCGATTTCTTTCAAAACCCTCAGGTGGTATCACTCGATGAAAAAAAATAATAGAGGGAGAAATTTGAAACCTACAGCAGACATCGTTTATCGTAATTTTAAGAAAAAAATTTTTAGAAGCAGAAACTTGGAATTTTTAACTGATAAAACTTTTTTTTCTCGAAATACGAAGATAAACGAAGTGAACACTGCTGTAGGTTGCAAAGTTTTTCTTCTACAATATTAGTTATTAGAAATTTTTTAATCGGAGGTGTTGTTTTCGAGTAATTTGTTTTTTTCACGACCGAAAAACCGAAATAATGATTTTTCTACATTGTTTTTATGATTTTCAGCCCTTGGTTCAAAAAAAAGAAAGTTTTACGTGCAGATACGCATTTTTTCAGAGTAGTTGTTCTTCGATTTTACGGAGTATTTTGTGTTAAAAAACTTGAACTGGCGGAAAAGAGTTGACAAAAATTGAAAAAAAAACTTATCGTAAATACGAGTTAATATATACTTGCTTATGACAAATTCAGAAAAAAAGTACAACTTTTCATTCATCTTGTACGAGTAGATATTCATTCTATAGTTATACCGAATCGTATATACGGGCTCGTGAAAAAAAAGCGTATAACCGCTATCAGGAAAAATTTAGCAAATTAGGTTTTTATATGCGACCTAATTGTCATCGTATTTATCTTCAAAGAGAAATGTTGATGTTCGACATGTGCGTGATGCTTAAAGAAATGTTTGCAGAAGTTTAGCTGCAGTTTAGAAGAGATAAACGGTAAATACGCGGGGAGGTGTTTACGTTAATTAATTCAGCCGCTTCTTTATCTTATCTGATTCTTCTTCGTTGCATGGTTTTTCGCGTTAGTGGGGTGCTGTCGTATGCATACTTTGCGGTTTTTGAGTGATTTCTGAAAGACGTGTCAGCAGGATTCGATTTCGAGTCTTTCCAAAGAAGTAGGTTGTTAAATAAAATTTGCAGAGAAAATTTGTTCAACATCAATCAATTTTCTTGATACGAGATTAGGTCACTTTTTGCTTTGGTACCTCCTTTTTCCTAGCATATCTTTCAGAATGTTTTTGAAAGTATAGTGACATTAAGGTGACTGATAAATTGTTGGTTTCAACATTTGGATTTTTTTTTGAGTTGAAGATGAAGGATTGAATGGATTGAAAAATTTCTCCTTTGTAACATCACTTACTACAAATCTTCTGTTGAGAGCTTCATTTTCACTTAAAATTTCCAAAACTGTTTCGAGTTGCTAAAAAAACTCCCGATGTGTACCAGTAGCACAGGAAGATACAGTACTTTTTATTTTAGGTGCAGTTAGATGGGTAAAATGTACAACTTTTTTATGATTAGGTGCATGTCTCGTGAAATTTGACACTTTGACCAACACTTCACATGGCACAACACATATTACTTCACGACTGATCTATTCCTTTTATTGTATCCCGTACGTTTAGCAGTCATAAGTTAATTGTCACAAATCAAAAATTATTGATCACTAGTGACTAATTTACATGAAACATGTGACACGTCACTAATTTTGTATCATAAGTCACAAGTTACGTGTCAAAAGTCGCTCATGCTTCATGTCAAATGCTTATAATTACTCGGTACACGTTATTAGTCATTGATCATAAGTCAATGATCACCAATTATTAGTCATTAGTCAATCATTTACAGGAAACACTAACTTGTTACTACTTTCATATAACAATTCACTAGTTACATGTCATAAATAGATAGTTCCATGTCGCATGTTACTAGTTGTTACTTATTACACGTCACTAATCCTTATTTGTGTGTCACTAATCACCAACCATAGATTACTTGTGGCTACTTTATGGATTGCATTTGACATGTCCATAGTTTCATATCATACGTCGTCGCTGATTTCATGTCGAATGTCATTAGTTGATTATTACACGTTAGGTACTAGTTTATGCTCATATGTCATTAATCAGCGATTACATGTTAGATTACATGTCATCAATGACTGAATTGTGGGTAACTGGTTTCATTATCTCTTAGTTTTGTGTCATAAAAATCACTAGTTACATGGCATAAGTTACTATTACTCATTATATGTCACTAATCATTGGTCATTTGTTATTAAGCATTGATTACATGCCACTAGTGATAGAATTTTTGGTAATATGTCACATATCACTAGTTAATCTGCTATAAGTCACCAGTTGCTGGTTTCAGCAAATCATTAGACATATGTCACAAATCCCTAGTTATGTCATCTGTCAAAAACAACATGTCATTCAACACATTTCATGTGTAATCATAAATCTGCCACGTGTTACAAGTTATTGTTCGTAGCAACAAGTAAAATAAAGATACGCTTTTGCGATGACCAAACTCCCGAAAAACGACACGGAATTCCATCACGCTGATTTTTAAACATTTTGTCAGACTTTTTTAGACGTGGAAAATTTTTCAGATTTCTACTGGCTTTTTAGACTTGGGAAATTTCAGAGATCTTGCTGACTTTTAGACATTTTGTCAGACAAACACTTCGGACTTTTTGGAGTTGGAAAATTCTGGAAATCATGCTAACTTTTCGACATTTTGTCAACCAGACTTCTTGAGCTTGGATATGTCATACGTTACCAAGTGTTACTTGTAACATATCAAGTGCCACTTGTGACATGTTGCCAGTCACATACAATGAGTCATGTGTCATTTGTCACAGCTGAGTACATGTTATTTACAGGAAATTATCTGACTAGATGCCACTTGTGATGACGTGTTTCATGGATTGACTTTATATTATATGGACTGCTAGCGATGAATGGAGCCATTGTTAAATTCTGGCGGAACATCCCACCGCGTTTAACAATGAATGCTCCTCGCACACCCACCCGCTCCACAAATTCTTGCTAGCGCATGCGCACATGTGCAACACTCGACTTATTTTGAAGTTATGTTCAGAC
>FIZU01026792.1:0-16865 GCA_900064475.1 Pseudococcus longispinus
GGGGGAGGGATCTGAGGGTGCTCAAAATGAGGTCACTTTTGAAAAAAACACAGTTTTTTGCCTTTTTTAGGTTGACCACCTGCCTGGTACGAGTACCTCGGTCACCACAATGAAAAAGTGCAATTCAAGTTTCAACACCTCCTCAGACCATTGACCTCGAAATTGGATACCACTTATTGCCCTCTACCAGGAGGTCAAAAAGTTGCAGACGACTGAAAAATCGAGATTTTTGAATTTCAAAAAAATTAAATAACCTGTGATTGGTACCAAAAGTGGATCTAAAGAGCTTCTATTGACGCAAAAAATTATTTCGATTAAAAAATTGAAAATTTTCCATTGCAGTTTTGCCAACTTTCAATTTTTGCAAAAATTGATTTTAACCGTGAAAAATTACGAAAATATTTATTATAAAAATCGAAAATCGGCAAGATTGCAATGAAAAATTTTCAATTTTTTTAATCAAAATACCTCATTTTTCCAGTTTTTTTTTCAAAATTATCCATCACATATTTTTTAATTCTTAGATTTTTTTCTTAAAAATTTGCTGCCCCAGAATTTTGCTGCTGCGGGCTATAGCCCGCTGAGCCTCCTGTAAATTCATGCCTGGTTGTCGCGTAGATTCTCCATCGATAACTCTACATTGCATTTGCTTTAATTTTTCAGGTGCTGAATGAAATAATTAACCAAAAGACTGCTACTGCTGAAACGAGAAAAGAAGATGGTATTCGTAATTTCAGTTCAATCACATTACCAAACGTCATATCAAATGGTCTTATTCCAAAAGTAAGGAAATACTTACTTGTCTACTTCTAAACTGATATTGCATTATCAATTTTCAATTTTTTATTTAATCAGCATACCTTCTGTCGTTCTGACAACTCCTACCTCATGATAAAAATAGTTGATTATAGTTGATCATATACCTCTAGGTATATTAGGAAACATGTGCTAATGAAAATTAAACTCAAACATTTTTCGTATAATATATAAAGAATAGTTGCATTCATTTTATCAAAAAGGGAGAATCTCACCCATAATAGCCTAACCTTTTTCAAACCAAAGCGGTATTTTTTATTTACAGAGTGGAATCGTAAAAATGAACCGCAACAAATGCTGTATTTGCCTGGAGGCGAAAATAGATTGCGTGTTGTATAAATGCGGCCACGTTTGTACCTGTTACTCATGCACGGAACTGATTGTAGCGGATCGAGACAACAGAAAATGTCCGGTTTGCAGAAATACCATAAAAGACGTGATAAGAACGTATGTTGTTTAACTGTAAAATGTGCTCTCTCGAAACACTTCTCATATTGGAACAAATGTTTAGTTTTTAAAATTCATTGTATGAATAAACAATAAATACCTACGTTCGTGTGTTACGTATTGGTTCGTCGTGTTAATTAGTGCTTTATACAGAAACCATTACGTGTATTCGACTGTGTAAAGGTACATATCTAATCTCTGTGTAAGTATACAAAACCTACGAATTGAGTAAAGCTTGTTATCAATGTTGGTAAATAATAACTCCCACGTGCCTTTTATTTTAAATTCATATCGTTTTTTTTTTTTGAAACAGCTTGACTAAATGAAGTTTGTTGTATTGTTTTTAATATCCAGTTTTGGTCTTTTCTCTGGTTTAAATCATTGTGTAATGAATGAACGGTGGCAGATGAATTGAGCTACAGCTTCAATGTATGGAATACGAACCTTTGTAAATTTGTATTCAACTCTCAATAGAAAGTTAATTTCAGGGAATGTGTATCCTATACGATAATGCTTTTGTTAGAATTTGAAGTATGAACCATACGTTCGTGTTTCTATTGATTCTTATCACTCAGTCTCGGTTATCACGCGGTGCACAACCAGATATGGATTATGGAGTAAAAACGCGAGCCCTCATACTGTACGGTAACATTTTCGAATCAATTGTGAAAGTTGAAATTTCATATCTGCCCAATATATGGGTATATTGTGGTTAAATAAAGTCGACTGTAGCCCTAAAAAGTATCATTTTGTAAGTATTAATCGAATTAGCTCCCATTTTTTTTGCATCTTTGGTACTATTCGGAGCTAAACATAATGGTATCGTTCTTCATTCTCTATTGTTAATTGTTGTAAATATTCTGTGGTATTTCTAGGAACCCACAATCTGTTAAAAACGGCGTGTGGCGAAATATTCGTGATTCACTGCGTTTCGCAAGGATGTAATGTTTTTCAGTCGAATGCAGTTGCTCGAGTTGCTACTCGCATAGTACGCACATTACGAAAACCCATCGCAGGAGACAATAACCCTGCGTTAGAACATATTCCCCTCTCGAAACCGACAGTCCATAGTTACCAGCGTTCAAATTGTCACAACTTTAAACTTATCGTCGCGTTCGTTTACATAATTTTTTCATAAACGTAAATACATTTATGTAAAGGAAGTAACCGAATACTTTAAGATAACGAAAAATTCCAGCGTTTGCGTTGATTACAATAGTTTTCGTTTATCCACCTGTGTCGTTATCTGTGTATGGTGCGCGTTTAACCAGTTCATTTGATGGTTCAAATGACTGCTCACAATTCACTACTCAGAATAAGTCGTTGCCTGTTAGAGCGTGTGAGAAGTAAAAGTGATTTGTGGTGCGAAACTTGTTTCAGTATTTTATGTTTTTTTTGAAATAATAAGTTGTTTTATCGCGATATACCTACAGCTGCGGTGTTGAAAGCCATGGTAATTGTTTTTTTACAATATATTTACGTTAAATTAATTTATTTTGGTGCATTTTGAACATTTCAGGTGAATTAATTAGCTAGATTTGTTGTTAAATTATTCGATTGTATTCAATCAGTGCTGGTCAAGTTTGAAAACAATGATTCAAACAGAGACAAGATTGTCAAGTTTTTTAAATTGAAAAGTGAAAATATTTGCAAATATGAAACCTTTTGTATTTTTAAATGTTGATTTTCCATGCTTTTTGCTTTTTTTATTTAGCTTCAGTGTACATGAAAAACTGACGTAGTAATAAGTGGTCTAAGCAGGTATACTTTCTTTCTTGAACATCCTTGAACTTAACTTTCTACTTCTCTAGTTCTTGAATATTGAATTTTTGTGCATGTACTTATTTTTTTAATTTTCAAATTTATTATTTAATGGATAAGAAAAAAACTATGTACATAGTTGAATATGAATAGTATCTTCATATTATTTGCCAAAACAGCGAATTATTGCGACCGAAAATTTGCATTTTTTTAAATATGTAAATATGATGGCTTCATTATTATTTTTTTTGTGCATCAGAAATACTTACTTGATATCTACGCATTGGATCGATACACGTGCGTGTAATTTGACACGTCCGACATTTGCGTTTGACACTTTCGCGTTGCGTTTTTCTTGTTGTGTATTTTTTAGAAGTTCATATTTTTTCCTTTTTTACGTGCATGAGTTGCTAAGATCCAGATCTAGATCACTGGAGAGATTTTTTTTAGATTCAGATTAGATTCCAATCAATCAATTTCCAAAAAAGGTATAGATCCAAAAAAGGATCAGTTTCTTCTTTCTTTTCTTTCAACTGAAGATCCTTATTTTGAGGATTTTAGATCAAAGATTCTTGAAATTCGATTGATCTATGATCTTTATATAGATCATAGATCAGATTATTACAAATTACAAAGATTCAAGATCCTCAAAATTTGACTGAGGGGTGATCTTTGAATCTGTAGAAGTGTAGATCAGACAATATGAACTTCTAAAAAATACACAACAAAAAAAAAACGCAACGCAAAAGTGTCAAAAGTATCAAACGCAAATGTTGGACGTGTCAAATTACACGCTCGTGTTCGAACCCTCTAGTTACCTACTCTTGATTTCCTGATTACATTATCAATTGATTTTAATCATTTTTTGCAATTTTTTTGCAGAATTTAAGAAAAAGAGAAATGTTCGAGGTCGAAGAAATTCACAAACAGTTGAAAAACACTCGTCATTCAAAAAAAGAAAGTAAAATGCGAAAAAAGCAAAAACACTCCGACGGAGTAGGAGTTCTAGTAAGTATCTTTCTAAAACACATGGCAGAAATACGAAAAAAAAAAAAAGGATTATGTTTATCTAACGCATTAGGATACGGTCGAAAGATAACGTTTCATATGGACCCAGAGAATAGGGAGTTTCCGATCTCCCGCTGCTGAAATGGTGAAATTAGTCAAACTGTATAATCGAATGGGGGTTCGCTAGTATGGCAGTTAGGTATATTTCGTAGTTTACATATCGATTTTTTTCGTCATGTCTTATCACCATTTCACCACCAGAGACCAGATCCCCTTTTTCTGTCATCGTATAGCAACATTCAGAGTTGTACTGCTTTTGGGATAGTGATAATTCAAGGGGTCGTTTACATCCGTTTGAATAAATACATTTTGTTTTACTTGGTTCGAAGTATTTCCAAACGGTTGACACATTCTAGATAATAAATTAAGTCTAAGTTCGAACATATGTTGTCACGGGAAATGGATACCGTGTAAGAATGCAGGTATTCCTATCGTAATTAACAACTGTTTTAAGATGTTATTATACGACTATATTAATTAATATTTACTTATGTTTAATCTTTATTTAATTGTTTTTATAGATACATCGTATTCACGCCTCTAACGATAGCGTTTACGAAGCAGCCGAAGATTTAGTCACTAGTAGGAGAAAATATCACGAAATTAAAACCAAATTGAGAGGTATTCTCGCTGAAAAGGAACGAATACGAGATGACATCTGCCATCGAAAAAATAATCTGCAAAAAGTCACCGGCGAATTACGTAAAGCTGTAGCTGACTTGAAAACTTTAGACACGAATGAACTGAGCGAACAAGAAGCTGCAATAGTGGCGCTAAATTCGTGGTTAGTCGAAGAGGACGTTATCGAGGCATGGAAACATATAGATTTCGCCGAAGAAGACCTAAAGGAGGTAGTTAATTAGTATACCTACTTTGTATGGATAATTGTTAGGTTGGTGTTTCCCTGCTTCACATATGTTTTATCGATCTCTTTTGCAGGATGCTTGCGATATGAAGCGGTTGAAAAAAGATGTTCGTCGTACGTTGAATTCGGTCTCTGTTCCAAATGTTCTTTCAAACGGTGTAGTTTCTTTGGTACGTTTATATTTCAGCGTGTTATCGATTGATTTTAATTATTTTCAATAACTAGGGATATTTTTCAGAATGGATCGATAAACATCAGTCGAAATAAATGTTGCATTTGTCTGGAACAAAGAGTAAACGCCGTTTTATACAAATGTGGCCATTTTTGTATGTGTTTCGACTGCGCATCCGAGTTGATGAATTTATCGCAGGATAAAAAATGTCCAGTCTGTAGAACTGATATTATCGATGTAATTAAGACTTATTTAGCTTAACCAGAGCGTAATTTTTATAAAATTGACGGTGAAATTTTTTTATTTTTACAACGATTGTGAATTTGGTCTAAATTGTTGTTTTTTTTTCTTACGAATGTAAGCGTTGAAATTGTTCTTATTTTTATACGTTTTTGTAAAATGATATTTTTTATTTTATGTGCATTGATTGTGAGTTTTTGTTGATTATATACTTAGGTACAGGTTTTTTCATTATGGTTTTCGATTCATTTTATTGTTTAGGTAGGTAATTTCGGAGTCGTAAAATATGAATCGCGAAAGATCCTTTTTAAAGCGAGATTACCTTGGGTGATTCTGATTGACTGTAATGTCACCTGCGTTGGTCTTTCTGAAAAGAAGGACGTATGTCGGCTAAGTATAAAGGAAGTTGTTATGATCTACCCCAGTCCCCAGGTACAGTCTTTTACAATGTCTATCTGTCGCGTCGAGAACTTAGGTAGCTACCTGTTATGTTGTTCTAAAATGTTTGGGTTGGTTTATTGATATCAACAATTGGATTTATTTACAGTTGATGTGTTTTCAAAGAAGAGAATAACTTGTTTCGTAAGACGAGTCATTTTTTGGTTAGTACCTTCGCGTGTTATAAGGTATTGTTTCCGTTTCATTCGGGTTGAGTTACATGTTCATTTCATATTGAAAGATTTTATATTTTACCACACGTAAATTTACTCGAAATTCAATTTATCGGGCTCGTGGAATAACCCTCCCTCTCATTTAATCGCCATTTTTGTTTTTGAGTATTTGTTTTTGATGATGAATATAATTTAAAAACCATTAAGATCGTTTTCCTGGATCATATGTAATTATTCGATGTAACGTAAATCATATCATCTTCCCTCTCTATTTATTGAACAATATGATAACATACTCCCTTTTTCACGCTATTTATTATTGAAACCTCTACGTCTACTAATTACCTATTTTAACTGGATGAAGGCCAGCTGTACGCATTCACCTAAACAAACGAAAGTAAATAAGGTTAAATGTAAAAGTTGCTAATACTTCCTAAATACTTATCTATTAAAAAAAAATCCATGTAAAATGTCTCTTAAAAACTGTACTCTGAAAATGAACCAAAACTTCGAATTTTCTCAACCGGATACTTCTGCGGTTAATAATCGAAGTTGAATGATCGAATTACCAATCCGTTGAATTTTGGCAACCACTATCTATCTCGCAATACTTCCAGAGAAACGTATTATTATTCACATTCTTCACACTACGTTTAGCTGTGTCAGAGACGCGGTGAAACTAAAGAAACCAGTTTGAAGAAATGATTCCTCGGAGACTGTTCATTTCGCTGATCGGGTTCTGTATTCTGATTCGAGTAAACGCTTCGATAAAACGATGCTTTTCGTGCAGATCACGCGGTGATTTAGGAAGTTGCAAAGATAAATTCAAATTTTACAATGCTAGTCAATTAGATACTGAAACTGGAGTCGAAGCTGTACCATGTGCTTCGGGATGGTGTGGAAAAGTCATCGAAACCAGGGATCACGACTTGAAAGCTGAAGAATACGGTGTCGCGACTCAAAGAATGTGCTTACAAAGGTCACCGTCTGATAACGAAGAAAGATGCGACGATACGATATGGAGTCATAAGAAAGTTTTCATGTGTTTTTGTCAAGGTGATTTGTGTAATATTAGTGTGGCACTTAGATCATCATTGATTTTCATTGTTGTCTTTCCAATGTTACAATGGTTTGGTAATTATTTCGCTCAATTATAGTTCCTTTGGTAAAACGGTTTTATTTTTTAAATTTATCGCAGGTGTGTGTTTATTTTGTTCTTTAAACCCTTTCGTACCGGTATAAAAGCTTATCAGAGTGATGTCTGGTAATAAAAATTCTAATCGTGTGTGTCACGTAACCACGTACATTGGTATAAAATTTCAAACGTCGCGTCACCATGTTTTCCAATCACTTTCACAGACTAATATTAATTAATCTGTAAACTAAGAAAAACAAAAGTGTGACATTCCAATACCTAAACGATAAAAAATCAGAACTAAATTGAAAAAGAACATTCATTATTAACATAAATTTTACCTATAAATAGATTAGATATTATGCTAATCATGAATAGGTACTCGTAAAGTCGTTACATCATGTTTTTCAAGGGCAATCTAAGAAAGTGTGAACAACTTGGAAAAAAGTGTCGATCTATTTTATTTTTCGTGTGATTACAAATTTACAAATATAAATAGGAAGACGATATTAAAATTTTACAAAAAATGTTCATAACAAAAATGTCTCTTAATTGTACTCGCTAAGGTAATTCTATAAAAAGATATGGAAAATTTTAAAAATTTAATTTAATTTCAAATTCGGGTTGTAAATTATAGAGGTACCTATCTACGTTCTATTCGCGAAATAGGTACCTGCGTATTTATATTATACATGAATTAATCTTGCTTTATGCTACTCGATTCAAATATTTTGGTAAACACATTTATCATAGGCCCTTAACAAAACACATTTAGGTAAGGCACTTTTTCAAATACAAATTAATATCAACGGTGGAATTAAAATATCATTAATTTAATCTTCAAGCAACAACACTGTATTCCTAATTGTATACGATCAATATACCTTCATTAAGCCTATCGAGATGAAGTACCTGTTCTATTCTTTAAATCCGCCATTGTTCCAAATTTATAAGAGATGAAATTTTCATCAAAATACAGAGGTACTTTCAAGTTCTACGTAAGTACATATTTTTATAGACGCCATTTTATAAAAAATTACTTACAAACAAAAAAGGTATCTTAATAATTATTATTTATAACGTAAAAAGGTCTTTTAAATTTCACGAAGAACCAAAAATTTATACAATAATGTTAACATAACATTATTTTCTCAGAAAAAAAAGTTCACTTACTAAATTTTGACAGGTAATTACTAATTGGGTATGGTTACATGTTTAGGTTAGGTACAATCTGAATCCGAACTAAATACATAGAATAGGAAGTAGGAACAATATCAAGTAAAAATAACACAACCTTTTATTTAAAAAAAAGTATAAAAAATAGGAAGAATTCAGTTGTTTTTGAACAGACCACTTTTTTTGGAGCTATCAAATAAAAGTAAGTACGACATGGAAATGGTAGAACCAAGAAAACATCTAACCTTAGCCAGGACAATGCTCTTTTCCAACCTCAAGTAATTACAACTATGATTCATCTTACTATTCATTCTATCATTCTACTTCATAGAATTATAAACAATAGATACCAAGAATCCTAATAACGTAAAATTAATGTAAAAATTCCAGAAAAATTCAAAATTCAAATCTCACGTGTTGAATTCAAGAAAATGCGCATGCGTAAAGTGCTCCCCCCCTCTACCTTAAATCATGCAATCAAAATCATAGTTCATTTAATTGCGCTATTGATGATGAATTGATAAGACCATGATAATACTTTAAGACGAGACAATTTGGATTGAATTAATTGATTTGATGTTTAGAACAAAAGCTTTGTTTATCGTATTTTGCAAAAATCACAAAAAATTGCAAAATTTTGTCTGGTCACAGCTAATTCCAAGATCTGATTGGCTACTTTGGAATTAGTTGCGGACAGTCAAGATTTTGCAACATTTTACAACTTTTGCAAAATACAACGAACAAATTGGAACAAAATAAGCTGTGTATAGTGTTTGGAATTCAAGAATTTGATTATTTTGGTTTTGTTATTTTCATTGATTTACAATGAAACCAGTTTTTTGCAAAAATTTCTAGCCCAGTTACTGATACAATCTTAGTGTTAATCTTTGGCCCATGTTATTCCTGAGAACCTGTTAAAAGTTACTGTATGTACAGACGAAATCAAAAATGAACACCTGGTAAGTCATACTTACACCTAATTATACCCACTATTATATTGCTTTTCACTAGATATCTACTCACATTTCAAAGCAATCACTGCTCACATTTACAACAAACATGTGGATTGTTTCAACTGATCATTTTTCGATACAATTTGGAACTTGGCTTTATAGTTTTTCATTTACAAATGAGCATTTGAAAATACTTACATAGGAGTTTCCTAAGCTACACGAATTTAAAAAAAAATATTGAGCACCGAAAACCTTCGTAACATACGAATTCAATCAAGACTACAATGAAAGAATTAAAATGATGTAAGAATGGATTGGTCTGCGGTATTCTCCACAGCCATTATTATTTCACGTCTTCTTAATTACTCAATCATACAGAGTCTTTTATCTACGAGTACTTTTTACATTACACGTTGCCATTTGTCTTCTAAAGCAATTAAGATACAGTCTATGTATACTTTTGATAACCTATACGAGAAACCCTCACGTATGCTCGTTGCAAATTTGATTATAATCGAAATTTTTAAGTTTAGGTAGGCCACATTGGTCAGTCAATGGAAGCCATTTTTGAGCAATTTTACAAGTCAAGTTGCGTCTATACAAGTGCAACGTGCGATCTACCAAAGAAGGTAAATGAACACAATCATCTCCGCCGAATTCGCAAACACGATAGTGATGCAGAAGGGCTACGTTTGAAGGTACATTTAGGGCATTTTGAAATGGTAAAAATTGCCATACGAAATGATTACCAACCTCGACGACGTTTTTCACTTTGGCTATGTACTTGGATCGTTGCGTGTGAGGATTCAGTTTCTGACATCTTCTGGTTTTTCGTATCGATAATAATTGTTGTTCGATTTCATTGGCGTTGTTTAAGCTTGGGTCGTCGTTCCATTGCATGTAAAAAAAGGCATTTTGGAAGGAGTAAGCTGTTATTTGATTGGTATTGTAGTGGGCGCCGAGCCATCTGTAAATGAAAATAGATTCATGTTGAATAGGTATGTCTATTGAGATGGAAGTTCAGATTGCAAAGTGTGCACTTACTGTAAGAGATCGTGTAAAGTCTTATTGAATTGAGGTGTGATAATTTCATCTAAATCTATAAACGCGACATAAGGGTAAGAGTACATGTTTCTGTACAAACAATCGTTCAGTGCTGCGAACATTCCTTCGGTTCGTATTTCAACTTGAGATTGAATGTTTAGATGCCACGGATGTACAGAGATAGTACCTTCTTTTATATACTGATTTAAAATACAATTCGTATTAGGCGACAAGGACGAATTATAAAAAATAAAATGGCTAGCTCCTAGTAAACGATTAAGTTCAATAAATTCGAGCAATTGAACAGTCTGTGAAGAATTTCGAAAAAAATTGTTAGTATTGATGAGCTAAATTTCCTATTGCTATTCAAATTTACTCACCTTATCGTAATTATAGTGGATAGGCTTCACACAGACAGCGATTTTATCTTTATTTTGATCGAGAGTTAAATCCGGATAATTTTGAACTATTAAGTTATTGCTGGGTGACGTGTACGTAGAATATTGATTATTATAAATGGATATTGAAACTGAAGACGGAATGTGTGAATTGTTTCGTACATTGCATAATATAAAAACAGCACTATATGGTAAATTCCAATTTTCTCGAATTGCCTTGAAAATAAACGAGTTTGTTAGTATCGTTTGATTACACAAATTACACGAATTTTCAATTTAAACTAAATCAATACCGTGACTTTGGCAGGCATTCGTTCATCCGGACTATTTTTGTAATGCAAAACGCAAATCGCCTTGTCGTGAAATTTGGTTCTCGTTGCACCTATTATTCTGACTACCCATTGTCGTTTACTTCTTTTATCCAAAAACGCCGAATATACGTAGAATTTATACCTGCAATGGAATAATCAATAGATATCGATTATCGCTCGAAAATTATGCTATGTAGGTACAAGTAGGTAAATATTTACGTAGTTCCTGTGACTGGTTGCCATACTGCATCTTGCGGAAGTAATGTGTTCGTATTTTTATAGGTGTTGTATTCTTCGAACTAAAGTAAACAAGAATGAAAAGTTGTGAAATGTGCTTGCAATCGGCAAATCAACAATAGGTTGGTCGACTTACATTTTCTGTTTCTCCAGAGCTTGCGTAGGTTTGAATGTGTAAAGCGTGATTTTTATAATACGTCGTTAGTGTTACTTCGGTAATGAGTAATATTACAAAAGTTAGCAAAAACATTAACACAAAAATGAAATTGATATTTCCATTACTCAGCGTAATGGTTCTCATTTCGGCAGTGTTATCTGTAAAGTGAAACAGATAAAAATTATGCTTCATGAAAATTATGATTTTTTTTTTCAAATTTCACCAAAAAATATATTTTAAAATTTAGATAAGATATTGCGTAAAAAATACAATTTTATCACATACCTCAAACTCCGCGCAGTGCTTTCAACATGGAATTTTTCAAATACACAACCACATCGTCGGATTTGTGATTTCATTGATTCCTAAAGGAATTTTCGGTGATGATTCGTTATGTGCAGTGTATAGCTGGATATGTGATTGATATTTACAACTGAAAAAGAATTCATGACTTTACTTTCGTGATAATATTGCTTTCATGCATACCTACATAGTTTTACATTTTAGATCAATGAAGTGCAAACTGTACACAAGGATCCGCCCTATTTTGTAGCGCAGCCGTCCTAAGGGTTAGCAAAAACGAAACATATACCTTCCTCTGTATACTTTGGAGTTGGACAAAATTATCGAAACAAGATTTCGATGTGTTTATGATGGAAAAGTTTATTAACCGGAGTGTTTTTTTGAAACGCATTCTACCTGGGTTTATTTATTATTAATTTTTTCGACTGCCGCAATACGGTAGTTAAAGTTTGGGGGTTTGAAAGTTTTTATAAAATGAAGAGAAGGAAAAAGTTTTTTTTTTGGAAGAATTATAACGCTATTCATTTTTATTGTATTTTTTTTTAATATTTGAGGAATGAGTTGAAAGAGCATAGCGGACTCTTGGCTGGGATTGTTGGTCCTTATGGTTTAAAAACTCGCTGGTAAAAATTTTAGCTCCCAGCCTTACCCCTAACTCCTCATATCGCCCGAAAATCCGATTTCCCTTATAAATTTCAGTATTCTGAAATTCCTAACCGAATTTTTTCAAACTTGCAGAGATGATGGACCATACCAAGAGTCATCTTTGGGAATTTTTTCAATTTTTTTCAAATCTTTTTTCGTACTGAAATCTGAGTTTTAAAACTTCAAAGTGTAATATCTACACGTTGTTTCAGTCCTGACAGAAAATTTTTGATATATATTATATAGTATACTTATATGTACAACATATATTTTTTTCAGATCTTTTTAATATGGTGGAAGACCTTCAAAAATTCAAAAAATATATTTTTTCCCACCATTTTTTACCATTAGAGCGGTCATTTTTGAATGAAAATTTTTTTTCTTGTAAAATATCATCAAAGACACCTAAAAACACCAATTAACCTGAATTTGAACCAAATTCGTTCATTTCTTCCATATTTTCCAATTTTTATTCAAAATACGACACCATTTTGGGAACCCATAACCCCCTCTGAGGTGACGTTGTGATCTGAAATTCATATCTGGACATGTTTCAACTCGATATTTGTCAAAAATTGCAATTTCAGCAAATTCAAAAATTTTTCAATTGTTTTTTTCATTTTGTCTTATAGACAATTTTTTGTAGTAAAAAATATTGAATTCGTAAGAATTGGTGAAAAAATTAAAAACCCTTAATTTGCTGAAATTGCAGTACACAACAAATATCGAGTTGAAACATGCTCAGACATGAATTTTAGGCCCTTAGGTCACCTGGGGGGGGGGGTTGTGGATCCTCAAAATGACATAATTTGAGTACTTTAAAATTAAATTGAAAAAATGAGCAAATTTGATAATAGTCGTGCATTCGTCTCAAAAGTCCTTCATTTTTCATTAAAAATTCATTGCACTTCAACTGAAAAAAATTTTCATTCTATTTTGATTTTTTTTCTAGAACTTGAGCTATTTATGCAAAGATCGAATTCATTTCCACGGGGGCAGTAAACTTGAGAAACATCCTATCAAAGGTCTTACAAAATTCTGAAAAAAATTTAGATTTGGAAATTTTCTTTGACACCCTTTGTCAAAGGTTCGCAAAATCTTGCTTATATTTCGCGATTTTCGCTCGGTATTACATCAAAGTAGTCTAAATTGTAAATTCTATACTCGAAGCAGACTTCGAAGCAATATGATACTCGCACATTTTCAGTCTAGAGTATGGAAACTCTAATTATACAAAATAATGGCTAAATTTACCTGCGCCTTTTCATTTGGACGCCGGCGCCGATACTTTTGATAATAATACAGCTTAGAATTCGTGCATGCAATGGCAACTCGAAGTTGAAAACCGAATGAGCGAAGGGTGGAAGGGGTACGAAATTAACATTGGAAATGATAATGTGCCAAAGGAGATGGTTATCGCAGACGTAAGTGAGCCCAGAATTAATCCTGTGGCGCGATAAACTTGACGCATGACGTCGCCGAATCCGCCCCTTGCCATTGTGTGTGTAGTTACTGTATATGTATACATTTATATACTGTAATTTGTATAGTACCGAGTGTACTTGTATTTGTAATATTTATCGTGGTGTATAGAGCTACGTACTAATCGTGAGCGTGCGGGAGAAGAGCAAGAGGAGAAAAATTGGTAAAATAGCTTAACTTTACACATGTATATGGCGAAAGGTGTATACATAGTACCTCTACCTGAATTGTATGTTGCACTCAGCGTGTATATATAGATTTCGAGGGGCTGTTAAATGGAGGCGCGCGCCGAATTACAAAAAATAATTATTCGATGCCATGTAAAGTGGCGTGCACGACACATTAATTGCGAAAGGAGTTACCTTGGTATAAAATACGACCGATATTCGCTTTTACGTGCAATTTTGTCCTTTTCGTGTAGGTATATGAGTCGGCATTGGGTACTGGGCAGGTCTACCCCAATCTATTCGATCGTTATTCGTCATTTAAAAAATTCCCATTATCGCTATTAAACCACGTATGAAAAAATTTACAAAAAAATCACGAATGAAAATACCTTTTCTCGATTTTGAAAAATTCAAACATGTTCGTAAATTTTCGAACTCGTAATTTCTCATTTTTTAGATTTTCAACGTATTTGAAGTTTTGCTCGAGATTTTTTTTCGAAATTTTCCAAACTACCAATGTTTTAACAAGGATAATGAGGATAATTTAAGTTATAAATAACAATCTTCGAAGTTAGAGTAGCCCTGTCCAGTGCTATCTGTATCTACTTACATGCGTTGCCGATTTTTTCTTTACGCTCGAGCGCGTTCGGAGTTTTTCTCTTTTTTTTCGTGTGCTCGTTTTCCAAGTTTTTTCTACTTTTTTCACCCTATAACATTGTACGCATCTTGTGTACCGATTTCAAAGGAGAAAATTTATAATAGGGTCGGAACTGCTTGTGAATTATAGACTCGCTTTTCTTATTTTATTCTCGCTTAACAAAAAAAAAAAAGGAAAGAAGGAAAAAACCTCGTCGATTTTTTTCTCTCTTTACTTTTCCTTAACGAAGCCGAGCGGTATCGTTTACCCCGTCACCCTGCGTGTACGAAAACAGGATTGTAAGCGAACGGTAATATACCTCGGTTCATCGAGATATTGAGAAAATTTCCCGATGGACTCTTAACAAAATGAAAATCTTGTTAGATTTGCCAGAGTATTTGTCGGTATTAAAAACGAAGTTTCGTATATTGGATTTTTAAACCGTGATACGAGCATCATTTTACTTCCTGCATTACTCTCTGGTGCTAGCAGTGAGTTGTCTCGAGCTCCTTCTCACGAGGGTGGGGGTTATCCTCACCTCGAGATGATCGAATTATCCGGGTTGGAAATAGTGTATTTGTTGATGGATTGGAAAAACTACCTAAATAAAATGATCGAGAAATTTTTTTACGGCCTCTTGGAATTTCCTAAACTGAATTTTACATTCTCGTAAATTTTTCCTCGTGTTTTTGTAGCATTTTTATGGCAGATTGCTGCGTCTCTTTGAAAATATTTTCATCTCTTTCGATTTTCTGAAACAAAGTCCCACGTTACGTAAATTTTTTTCATTAAAGTCTCCTCTCGTGTTCCAATAACTTGTAAATTTTTTCAAAAGTTGATCGGAAAAGTTAGGCGCTAAAAAATTTATTTTTATCATCTTTTTCCTAAAGAGGGTAAATTTCGGCTAGAAAAATTCAAAAATAACGTCGAGTCATCGGGGTATTCTTGAAAATTCGTCGGTTTTTTGGCGTTGAAGTTTATCACCGAAGGCATCGTCGAAGCTAGCGGAGGGTTGAAAACATTTAAAAAGAGCTTGGTAGCGATACGACGAGTTGGTCGTGTGTAACGACCGCAAATATATACGTACAGTACGTGTAATTATTCTAAGCTGGTGTAAACGTTCAACTACAGCATACGAGTATATGAAAGACTTTCTGTTCTGTGTACGTTATATACAACTAAACGGAAGATTTCGTTTAAATTTTGACATAATCGTGTTGTCGGATGGTGGCGTTAAAACGCCCGCCATTCCGCGGCCCTCGCCCTGTCCCACGCCCTGCATTCGCTTTTTGTTTTTCGAGTCATTTGTAGTTAATGGTTACAGCGCCAAGACTGTCTGACGCTCGAATAATGTTACTTGACGTCGGTTATGGCGAATTTCAACGTATGAAAAATTCGCTCGCGTTATGTTTCCTCCTCCTTTCCATGCGTTGGCCGCAATCGTCGGTCTGTAGAAGGGTCGACGTCGCGGAGCTGCGACTGGGACCTTAATTTCGGCTGTGTATTTTGGCCGACGACGCAACTTGTCGCCGGAGTTGATGGCTCGAACGTGGCGTGGCGTGAAATTAGCGTAGAATTTGTCTCGCTAATGAAATGATACTTAGCCCGGCGTCGCGTTTCGATGAAATGTTCGCCTAGTATCCGCAACATTAAATTCATCTTGTGTAAGGGTGTCTTGTCTACCTCAATGTCCAATTTTAGTGTAAGTGCTGCAATACGTATAATAGATGCAATTATCTGAATTGTTTTTAGAGAGATTTCACGAATAGGTGTATGCAGACTTGTTTGGTTTAGTCTTTGGTGCCCTAGGAATTGCATATTGTTGCCTAATTGGATGCTTTGTTGCGAAATGTGGGTATATTGTTGATTTGTCGAATGTCCTCCAGTTGTAATATGCTGTTCAATCGAATTGATGCTCTGCGAATTGGTGGTAGAAATTGATCAACTCCATTGCCCCATTCAGGAATTCGAATCCATACTACTGAAAGCGATTACTTTTTCAAATTTCATCACCCGAACCAAATTTTTTCAATTTGAAAGAAAATTATGTTATGGGGAGGAGCAAAACCAACCTAGACGATACAAGCCATGAAGCTAGACTTGGCAACCTTGCGCTAGACGGCCGACTTGAGCAACTTGAATATACATTTTCCGGGAAAATGAAGTGTTTTTCTCAAAAATTGATAAGAACCAAAATTGTAGAGCGAAAAATTTTCATTCGCTTCGTGTAATCAGAATTT
>FIZU01026793.1:0-60492 GCA_900064475.1 Pseudococcus longispinus
AGAAAAACGCTTCTTTTTACTAACGAATGGTCACCAGGAGTGAGAAAAAGTAGCACTTTTACTCACGGTTAACGAAAAAAATAATTACGCAGAATCTGTGAAATTTTTAAACTCTGAAAATTTAAGCATATCCTATGCTAATATCAAAGAATTGAAAAATATTTTTAAAAAATAAGTCCAAAAGTCATCTGTCCTGCTTATAAATCTTTTCAAGTCCAAAAAGTCAGAATCTCTGAAATTTTCGAACTACAAAAATTCAAGTTGATCCGGCTAATTTATTGTTTGACTTTTTAATTTAGTCCAGTCTGACATAATCTATGACAAAATCGCTGGAAATTTTCAAAGTCCAAAAATCCATTTGAAATCTCTGAAATTTTTCAAATCCAAAAAGTACAAAGTTTGACAAAATGTTTAAAAATCAGGTATCATTCTTTAGTGGCATTTTTTCATTACGTTTTTTGCCAGGCTGATCATCGTAAAAGCATATCCTATGCTAATATACTTGCAAAGTGTAAGTTTTTGATATTTCAACTAGCTTTTGCCACATTCTGAGTAATTTTAACGGACCTAATTTCAAAGTTTTTCAAAACATTTCGAACATTTTTAAAAATCAAATTCAATATTTTTTTGACGTTTTAGTTCAATTCTCGTTTATATTTGAATGAATTTAATAATAATTTTTCAGCGATTTTTCAACAAATTTAATGATATTTTGAATCATTTTTTCCAATTTTATAGCTATTTTCGCCATAATTTACATTAAAAACAACTTTCATAAGGTTATAGATAGTTTTGAGACACCGTAAGAAATATCTACTTCATCTACGTAATATGGTTGATCGTAATCATAAAAAAGGATTACAAAATTGTATATCGGTATTATGACGACAGGAAAATCATCATTGTCATCTTGTCGCCATCTACCAGATTCCATACGTTGACTGGCATTTTACTTTCGTTTATATGTAGGTATCTTTTCAATAGATATCTGTACAGTTTTAGCCGAATGATTACGTATAGGTAGGTAGCACGGTAGTAGGTAGAGGTACTAACCGAAGCTTCCTCTCGACGCTCGATGTACCGAGAACACGAGAGTCGAGAGTATAATACCTTGATTACATCCGTTCATTCATAGAGAATTGAAAAACGCGGTCACTGGTTATTACCAAAGTATTACCCGTCTATAAGTAGACAATAAAATAATAACGCTACAGGTAACTCGAATTTGATACGTAGACAATAACACTCGGACCTGCGAAGGCTTTAGTTTTTCATTTCATTTTTCGTCTTCGTCGTCTATATTGCTATAAGTCCATAAGCTACGCAGGTAAACCATTGGTGGGTTCAATTTACTATAGACGAGTATTATGTACCTATTTATATACAGAAGCGGGGCGATATGACTACTTATTCTAATTTTATAGCGCAGCTGGAGTTGGAGAATAATTTAAGAACATCTTAATATAAGTAGGTAGCTTAATTAGGGTATCAACTTCTACTATGGTCAGCTTTGTGGCGATGAATCGAAGTATTCTCTATGGACCAAGGTTCGCTAAACATAAAATAGGTACTGTTCGATAATTCGTACGATGCGGTACTCAGTTCATCCATATTGCATATGAAGTTTATGCACATCGTAAGTACGTATGTAGAATTTATTGCACGAGTAATAGCTCGAGCTCGTGGTTTATATGTGTTTTCGTGTGTTATCAACGCGTGTCAGTCGTAAACGCCAGGTCGACAATATTCAGCAGGCTGCACTTTCTTTTTAAAAAATATTCTTACGAAAACTTACATATTTCGTTGGTAACAGTACATAGGCCCTACGTAGACTTTACAATATGTGAAAACCAAGTGTAGTGAAAACCGTATAAGTTAGTAAATCATTCTAAGCACACCGACTCGAATTTCAACTTTTAATGCGGCGAATAAATGAACAAGAAACGCCTATCTCAAAACAAATTAAGAAAATGGAGACACTCGGCTCTAATTGCAAGCGATCGTTCGAAATATGA
Source organism: Pseudococcus longispinus (assembly GCA_900064475.1). Lineage (NCBI taxonomy): Eukaryota > Metazoa > Arthropoda > Insecta > Hemiptera > Pseudococcidae > Pseudococcus > Pseudococcus longispinus. Next base: position 2,016 of record FIZU01026793.1, read on the forward strand.
GCACTACTCGTCTATGGTGGAAGGGGAATTTGTGTTCTTTCGATACATAAACGATATTTCAATAATTTGCGAATTCTAGAGGAATGAGGGAACGACAGCCCCTCATTTTTACATACCTACGAATATCATTCTTTCTTTTTCTCACTTCGACGAATACGAAAATTGAAAAATGTCGATAGCTATCGTTTAAAAAAAATCAAAGCTGTCTTTAAACTGGCAAATAAAGTAATAAATGAAAATTATTTCGAAAATGACGCGGTTTTCATGTCAAATACCGACTGAATTTCGCACTTTGGGTATAGTAGTAAAATACACGAAAGTGTAACGATATTTTAGGTACAAAATTATACAAACACAAATACAGATGCGTGGTAATACTCGTAGTACCTAATATCACTTCTCGCAAAACTGGTTTATTGGGTACGTAGTATGTAGTACGTAGACGTACCAGCTTTGTCGAATCGTATTTGTATAATAACGGTATTTGTAGTACGAGCTTGGAGCTGGAATAAGTAACTTGTACTTGTTATCGTTGCCCATTGCCCGCTGTCCGCTACCGTTGTCGCGCATGGGGTTCCGCATTCGTAGGAGTTCGTACCTATACTTAAAGTACGTTAACCAGTAACCAGGGAACCACTATTCCACATCCAACTACCACAACTCCGCATCTAATACGCTGCACTCGTTACGTTTACACGACATGTACGGTGTACGTAGGCCTATAGCAAATATTGCAACAGTAACCGCATTCATTAAGCTAGTACGTACGCCAGTGAACGCGAAATATATACGAGAAAAGGTTTTTGACCGAATTTTTTATCTTCTTTATTCAATTAAGCGTCAGGGGTTCGAGAAAGCCCTCGACGGGATACTTTATTGTAGTACGGTTTTTTTTCTCCTTTCATCGAAAGAAAAAGCTTATTCTTCGTTGAAAAATACTACAAAAGTACGAGAGATAAAAAAAAAAAAACGATCAGCGAAACGTGACCTGTTGCGTTATACCTCGGTGTGTGTTTCCCTTCGTGTTTCAAAAATGAGCCTTTTTTCCCTCGCAAACGGTGAAGTACGTACAAGGATATATTTTAAAATGAATGCCGAGTAGAAAAAGCACGCAGAGGAGCTTTTTTTTTGCTTTAGTAAGAGGTATTTGAGAGTTCTCGTTGTAAGGTATACGAGTATCGTACCACTGGTACATACCTATGTCTGTGTAGTAGGTATGTATGTAGTATACTGCATGTTTCCGCTCGGTTGGTAGTTTTCTGTTTCTTCTGTAACAAAGATTACGGGAGAATTTAGAATAAGTTGGCACTTTTTAGTACGTAACGTTTACAAGAGGAAGTATTCAAGGAGTAAAGTAACATTTAGCTAACTACGTGAGTATTTGGGTAGAACGGATTAAGAAGATGGGCTTTGCTGTTTTTCGATTTCAAGTTATCTGATGCAGACGTGAAAAAAATATCATGAAATTTTTTGGTACATATTTTGAAAAAAATTGGCGAAATATCGTAGAAACGATAAAAAAATCATAAATCAACGACAAAGATCTCTCAAAAAAGTAAAAGTCGCCAAAAATGTTGGAATGGTCAAAATGTTTACGAAAATCGGTAAAAACATTATATAACAACCGTTTAAAAATCTTAAAATCGTCGAAAATGCCGTTGAAATTGTTGAGTCTCCTACAAAATTCATTAAAACTATTACAAAAACGCTCAAAAAATCATGAAAACCATCAAAAATTCTGTTTAAATTTCTTAAATTTTCATAAAAATTAATTCTCATAAAAATAGTGAAAATATTTCTAAAATCGATGAAAATTTTGTAAAAGTGGTTGAATGGACGGCTCCGGTTTCATACTGTGTATGAATATGAAAGTATTAAACATAAGAATAGGTATGCTTTTACTCGTTCCAACGGGGAAAAAAATTAAAAGTCAAGGAAATTTTCCAAGGCCAAAAAGTCAGATTGATCCAATACAATTTTTGTCTGACAAAATATCTAAAAGTCACCATGATTTCTGTTTTTTTTTCTAAGCCCAAAAAATCGTTTGAACTCTCAAAAATTTTCCAAGTCCAACAAAAAGTCAAGTAAAGTGTAATGTCTGACAAAATGTCCAAAACTTATAGTCGGGGAATTTCGTTACTGATATTCAGATTGATCTAATACAATTTCTGTGTTACAAAATGTCTAAAAGTCAATGTGATTTTTGATTTTTTTTTACCTATAACTGCAACAAGTAGTTTGAAATCTCAAAAAAATTTCCAAGCCTAAAAAGTTGAGTCAAATTTCTGTCAAAATGTCTTAATTTTCCAAATGCGAAAAATTTAAAAGCTGCTTGAAAAAATATCATAAAATCAGCAAAAATTCTAAATTTTTTCAAGTACAAAAAATCGTTTGAAGTTCCAAACATTTTCCAAGCCCAAAAATAATCGTAATTTTTGACAAAATGTCTAAAAGTCAGAGTCTATGAAATTTCCCGATCTCAAAAAGTCAAATTAATCCAGCGTAATATAATGTCTGACTTTTAGAAACGTAAAGCATTTTTTAAAAGAAATTTAGGTTAAAGGCTGTCTGACAAAATGTCTAGTAAAGGTTCGTGGAATCTCTGAAATTTTTAAAGTCCAAAAAGTCTAAACTAAGGAGTCCAAAAAAAGTGTGATGAATAATGTAAAAGTCAATTTATCTCAGAAGTTTTCTGTTTAAAAAGTCGTTTGAAATCTGAAAAATTTTCCTCCAAGTCCAGAAAATGTAATGTTTGACAAAATGTCTAAAAACCGTTGAATCTAAATTTTTCCAAATTTAAAAAGTCAGCTGCTCCTTAGAAAATTTTTCAAATTCTGAAACTTTTTAAGTTCAAACAAATCCTAAATTTCCTGACGTTTTTCGTGGAATTACTCATATTAAAGGCATATCCTATGCTAATATCGTAAAAATGTAGGAAAGTCAGAAAATTTCAGCAATTTTTACAAGATTTTCAACAAATTTCATTATTTTTTGACCGCTTTTACAATACCTGGTTTTACTGATTTTTGTTGCATTTTGACACTTTCAATATTTTTGCCAGTTTTCATGATTTTGTGACAATTTCATTAATTTTTATCACATTTTCAACAATTCTCCTAATACAATATTTGCACTGATTTTTATAAAATGTTTAGCCATTTCAACAACATTTTCAACAATTTCCGCGATGTTTTGACTAATTCTATCATATTTTAGATGATCATGAAAATTTTAACAATTTTTACACTATTTAAAGCACTTTTGCTATCTGCAATTTTCCAAGCAGGGCTCGAATTGAAGCAGAACGCACCGGTTCGTACAAAAATTGAGCTCCATTCCGTTTCGTCAAACATTTATCACCCACTAAAATTCTGAAATTTCAACTTTTGAATGGGTTTTTTTGAAAAATTTTCGCTCGGGCTGAATACATTTCCTTATTTTGATAAAAGAATAGATTAGATCAGCAATTTTATCCAAAAAATCACTTTTTTCCTTTACCTTCCTCCCCAGTGGACGATAAAAACCTAGGGTGAGGGCGACAAAATGCTAAATTCAGCACTGGCATTTAGGATTTGTCAAGGTAGATAGAGGGTGACTAACAATAGGGTACCATACCATTTCTTGCTTAAAAACGCCCGAACGTTGAATTTCGTTTCACGACGCTACGCGGGAGTTTGAACGTGACCGGTAAGTTGGAATTTGAGCATAGCTTCGTGGAACAAAACTCGAGGTTCGGGCGTTTTCACCGCAAGAGAAAGGCTGTTATGGTGTCCTGACTGACAAAGAAGTACCCTGTTCGCAATTTTGGTTTTTAGACATGCTTTAGCAAAAAATTTGGGGTAAATGCGTTCCGGTTGGTGATATTCTTCAATTTGAGCACCGTTTCCAAGTTCAAAAAGTCATTCAGGATAACAAAAATTTTTGAAGCAAAAGTTTTCCCAACCCCCAGCCAATCAAAATTAGAAAAATCGACGATAATTTTTGAAAGTTGTTCCACACCAATGCACCTACGAGTACGAGGTAATTTTAATTCAGTCTCATCAGATCGAATAACTTTAGGTTTGCAATACCTTCCGGGAAACATCCATTTGTAAAAATGTAAATGAGAGATTACCTACGTGTTTTAACTAAGTGCCTAAGTAAAAGATGGAATGCTGCTAAATGTGAGGAGGTTTATATTCCACATTAGGGGACATCTTGCCTTCTCAATAGATTAATCCTGAAATTTTAGGCAAAATTGGCGAAATGACACATGATTCAATTCAATGTTTATAGACAATATGAACTTCAGAAGAATTCACACTGTACAATTTTTACATATGCAATTGAACTTACATTGTACGATGTTTCGCGAGGTGGAGGGGTGCGGCGCGGGGTCGTTTGTTTTGATGGTTGATGAGTATACCGGCGCAATGTCGCACGTGAAACGTGATATTATGCCAATAAACTGCGGTACACGCTTTCAAGGTGAAAAAGTATCAAAATGACGAACGCTAGTGTATAATTAATGCAGGTGAATGAATTTTTTTTCAACAGACAATGCGATCCGTAGCTAAAGCTATACGCTTATCAACTAATAGATATGTAGGCAACTCCAGCCACTATAGCTGATATTACGTTCGAACATAAGTTGAGTTAGCGTATATGAATATCTAGACGCGATGGTAATTGGCGCGTCTCGTCGTATCCGCTGCACTGCGTATGAGTATACTTTCTTTTCCAAGTCTCGTGGCTGCGAGAGTACGCGGAGCACGATGCCGAGGATGCGATCTGGCGCAGAAACGCCCGAGCTTGTTCACCGCGTGAAAATTTCACTTGGTTTAAAAACATTTTGCGTGCACGAATTGTACAGGCAACTTTTCGTCACCACAAACATAGACGATGCGACGTGACGCGACGAAGGGTTTTCCTACGAGCCTTTATCAGCAACCATATACACAGATACAAGCACCTAAATTAAGACGATATCTGCTCCAATTTACATCTGTCAAGTTGCTTAGACGATAGAGAAAATCTGGGGAGAATTCATTTCGTTCATCTTTACTACAAATATACGAATAGTTTGAGAAATACAAAGAACGTATGGTCGATTTTTCTACATGGGTGGCATGGCATAGACAGTTTGAGAGGACACCAAAAAAAATCCATATTTACAAAGCTGCATGGAAAATATCACGCAAACATAAGTTCATCCAACCATTTACAGGTATAATTATTAAATCCGTGTGTACGACCGAACCAGCGTATTGATCTCAATCACCTCCATTGTCAAGATTAACCGTGTAAGTGTAACCACCGGCACCGGTACTGCCTACGAAATACACGCTCGAATTTTCCTCTACAATCGCGTCGTTGTCCTCGAAGCGGAAACGGCCAGAAGAAGCGGAAAAAATTGAACCTGCGTCGCGATGACTTGCGTATTGTGTATTTTCATATTATAGCATCAGGTATACCTATTAGGTATGCGCGTCTTTTACCACCAAAAACCAGTTTTCTATGCCGTGTGCACTGTGCAACTACGTATTTCACCGATGACCACCTGACCACAATGATAATATTTACTCGTTTTAATTCGATTAATCGTATACACGCGAATATGTAAATTATTAAGCAAATCAGACCGTAAAATAACCGTATCGGTATAAGATGACAATAAGTCGATGTTGATTTTATAAATCTCGTATGTGCATAGCATCGAATAGATATCTCCATAAAACTATTATCCCCCTGGGTTACTCAGGCAGGGGCTACGGTTTTCCAAAGTAAGTTCAACGCAAGTTTTTAGACACAATTTAAGATTCTGCAACGACCTGAATACTTGATTTTTCGATCTAAGGCGGTTTGATTTCCTCGAAATGATTTTAAGCTCGCAGATCACTGATTTCGCGACGCAACAAAGGACCACGAAAATTTCCCTGGCTCCCAGTCATAAGAGATATTCATGTCAATATTGAATAAAATCGTTGAAATATCGTCAATTACTTATAAAATATTGCAAGAATGGTTCAAATTTTCGCGAAAAGTCGTAAAATTACCTAGAAATTTGTTTGAAATGTTGCAAAAAATCGAAAAAATTGCATTTCCAAAATGCTAAAACTACGTAGATAGGTATGCTTTCTGAAAAAAAATGACTGATTTTGAAGTTCATAAAATTTGTCATGCGGAACGAGTCTGACAAAATGTCTAAAAGTTAACGTTTGGTAAAAAACTGTCCGACAATATCTATTTTGATTTGAACTTTTCTTCAAATTTTTCAAGTCCATAAAATTGAAAAATTTTCAATTCCAAAAAGTCAGTGAAATCTGAAAAATTTTCCAACTGCAAAAAAGTTTGAAAAAATGCATGAAAATCAGAGTGATCTCAGAAATTTTCCAAGTTTAACAAGTTTGCCCAAAAAAATGTCGGAAAATTACCCTGATTTGTAAAATTTCCCAAGTTCAAAAAATCTGAATTGTTTGTCTGACAAAATTTCTAAAAGTTAGCATTATCTCTTAAACTTTCCAATTCCAAAAGTCAGTAGAAATCTAAGAAATTTTGTAACCGCAAAAAAGTCTGACAAGAAGTCTATTGTGTGTGAGTTCAAAAAAATTCCAAAAAATGTCTAAAAGTCAAAATATTCTGATTTGAACTTTTCTTTAAATTTTTCGTCTGACAAAATGTCTAAAAGTCAGTGGAAATCTGAAAATTTTTCTAAATCAAAAATGGCTGACAAAATGTCTAAAATTCAGCCTGACGGAATTTTGTGTCGAAATTTCGTGACGTTTTTTGCCGGTTTGGTCATCGCAAAAGTTGATACATCAAAACATTATTTAAAAACTATGAAAATCGTCGAAAATGTAATAAAAACTGATGAAATTCCACAGAATTTTCTAAAATTTCCATGATTTTTTTTTTTTACCATTTTTACGTTATTTTCATTAATTTTTATGATTCATTTTAATGAATATTGCAACATTTTTACATTTTTTACAAGAGTTTCATGATCTTTCTACAGATTTTGCAAAATTAATAATAATTCTCATGGGGACCTCGATAGTTTTTATGACATTTATTTCGACGATTTTAATGATTTTTTTGCGGAAGTTTTTACAATTTCAACAACATTTCCGATAACTTTCATGATTTTTTGGCCATGATTTTTTCTATGACCTTTTTATGTAGGTATCAAATGTTTTTTTTTCTAGAAAACTATTGTACTCGTAACTTTACCAAAACAAAAAAGAAACACGAAAAAAAAATCAAATTAATTATAATCCAATCTGAAGTTTGCCCAGTAAATAGTCAGAAGCCCGTGACTTTTCTACGATTTTGTAATTTTTTTGCATAATCAATGACTTTTCCATGATCCTGTAAACACAATGTTTTAATGATTTTTATGGAGATCTCAACAATTTTTACAATTTCTGTAATTAATTCGTGATTTTTGACCACTTCTACGATATTTTTACCAAACCTATATCAATGGTTAACTCAGCAACTTGATGACAATTGGCAAAGACTCATTCGAAAATGGCGCAAAGGTGCAGCACCACTGCTAGTTGCAAGTTGCCAAATTGCTGCGAATGTAAGGGAAGCTTTCAACTATAGAAGAGAAAAGTGATTTTTCCTACCAACGGTATTGTCTAAGATGGGTAATCGTAATTTTATTTTGCCACGTATGTACTCGATTTGGGGTCAATTTGCATAAATCGACAACGAGGACTATTCATTCAATGAGATTATAAGTATTTCTGCTGGCGCTAGCGTTCATTTAGAATCGAGGTCAAGGTAGTCCAAATGGGAAGTACACTCCTCGTGCGAGCGTAAATGAATGCATATAACCAGGAACATTCAATATCCAAAGCGTACCTAAACCTATATCTCTGATTGCTCTCCCTTGCGCGATAGTTCCGTCTCGTTCGACTAATTCGTTACCTAATTATCGCTCGTAACTAGTAACTACCGACTGCCGATTGACCACAACTGGACTGTGGGCTTTTCATGTCAGTGGTCGCTGGTCGGGCTCGTGAGGCATCGCTTACTGAAGCGCCAACTCGACTCGCGAGTCGCACAGAACAATATTCCACATTGGTTGGATTTTTCGAGAAAACGAAATATGTGGATTTGAGATTTGGGAAACACGCGCAATTGCAGCCCAAATTTCAGTTTGGCGAACGTGCTTTATCTATCGAAGACGAATATGGTCCGCATTTCCGCTTCATTATACGAATATATCGCGTTCATTTTCATTTCAATAGGCGAATTATCATACCTACTCGTAGGTAGATACTTTTCCACGACAGCGAAACACGTTGCGTTTCGTCGTTAAGAAAAAAGATAAATTTTCAGGTAAAGAGATAGCGACTAGATACTAGGTAGGTAATTAGGCGTAAGTATACTAAAAGGAACACGACGAGGATATGAAAAGCGGAATAGGTATTTTCTGCGGAGAATACATTAGCCGTGTAATTGTTCAGTTGTCTCTTTATCGTCGCAATTCGTCGCTGTTTACTCGTTTTACAATTAAACGACAAGACGCATTTTTCATTTTTACCAACTCGTACGCGGTGACTGTGTGGCTTATTTAAACGAAGCAATTTGATAAATGAACGCGTATATACGGCGCACGTACGACGTATACGATGGACGAGTCTAGTATCTACTTATGTTTTTAACATACTCAGTACGAGAGGTTTGCTGGCTATAAAAGCATTCTGCACAGGGTATACCTATTACCTATGGCGTGGCGTAAACGTAAAACGCAGCAACGTAGAACGCACCACCGCTAATATATTTGCTGGGTTTTATTTAGTATATCGTTCAGGTCACGTATACGCATGCTAATTTGTCACCCGTACAACTCTCGAGTATCTAATTTGTCCAAAAGATTTACTATCGCGATTTCTAATCTTTTCAACTTTATCAACATCTACACCATCCATTTAACAACGAATACGTAGGTAGGCACTAGGTACCTGGTTACCTGCGCATTTATGACAAATGACGATCGAGTTTCTCCATCTTGAAAATGGATAGGGGATACTGATACGACACTGATCATCGTCCAGTTGGCTTGAAATGACTCGTTAAAAATAAATAAGGTGCAAATGCCTTGAATTTTGACCAAACTTTCGAACATATCTGGGTCAAAAGGAAATTATTTTAGAGACAAATGTGGTTCCTCGTCGTTGACCCTCCCCTACCCCTCTCCAAAAACTTAACTCAGAAATTTTATTATGACACAGAAAAAGTATACGATTCGAGTTTTTGCATTTCGTTGAACCATAGAGAGCCCGAATCGATGCCACCATTAGCCTCCTACTGCTCTATCGTGAGATTGAAAAGTTGAACATGGCGAAAATCCAACCATAATTATGATGTGATCTGAGGAGCCCTATGTACTATAAGTAGGACGAGAAATATAATACAGGTCCTCAAATTACATTACATACTTCTTTCAATTTAAAAAATAATTCAACCCCTTCGAAATAGGGTCCCAAAATTCTGTATGATAGATTTTCACATCAAAATTAATCACTTCCGTGAACTGGGTTAGAATCAGATGAAGTAAGGTCAAAGTGGGGAAAAAATGAAAGTTACAAATTTTAACAATTTTTTCATAGTGTTATCTTTTCAGTTTAAACTTGCTCACACAAAATTGTCGGTCTTTTCATTGAAAGTAAAAAATTTTCGTGACGCAACAATTTTTCTCGACCCTAACCATGAGAATAAGGCATGTCTAAGTTAAAATATCAAAAAAAAGAATCAATGTAATCATTATACAATAAATTGAAATTCATTTGAAGTGTCTACTGAATTTCTGAACGGACCCAGTGTTGCTCGGACCGCTAATTTAGTACAAAAATAAGAAACAAAATTCATTGAAAACTATTAAAAATGTAGTAAAATATTTCCATACTACCCATGAAGGTATAAAACATAGAATGCTTTTGCTCATTCTGCTACTATGTCAAACTTTAGTTTAGTGCCATTCTAATCTGCCATGATTATAATGTCAAACTTTATTTAATTGTAAGTTCAAAGAGCCAACACAATGTCATCATGTCTCTTAAAATGTCTAAAAATCAAATTTTGAAACAATCCAATTTTTTCCAAGTTCAAAGTAAATGACACTTCATAAAATTTTTCAAAATCGAAAAAAGTTGGAATTTCTGAAAATTTTCAAGCCCAAAAATTCGTTAGAAATCTTAAAAAATTTTCAAGTCCAGAAAGTCTAAAATAGCCTGAAAAAATGTCCGAAAGTCAGCGTGATCTCGGAAATTTTATAGTCCAAAAAGTGAATAAAAATTTCAAAAAAATTTCAAGGCCAAAAAAGTCTGACAAAATGTCTAAAAGTCAGGGGTACGTAAAATGTTCTCTGACAAAATTCTGATTTGAGCTTTTCTTTAAATTTTTCACGTTCATTAAGTTAAAAATTTTCAAGTCCAAAAATTCATTTCAATTTTTAAAAATTTTCCAAGCCCAAAAAAGTCTGCAAAAATGTCAGAAAGTTACCCTAATTTCTAAAAATTTCCAAGTTTAAAAAGTCTTAATATTGTTTGTCTGACAAAATGTCTAAAAGTCAGCATTATTTATAAAATTTTCCAGTCCAAAAAGTCATTGGAAATCTGAAAAATTTTCTAACTGCAAAAAAGTCTAAGAAACTGTCTAAAAGTCAGCTTGACGGAATTTCATGTCGGAATTTCGTGACGTTTTTTACAGGTTTCGTTATCACACAAGCATATCCTATGGTGAAAATTTTTTTAAAACCGAAAGAGACAGAATTTCTGACAATTTTTAGCTTCAAAAAATCGTTTGAAATCTGAAAAATTTTTCAAGACTAGAAAATCTACCAAGTCCAAGAAATCTGTCTGACAGAATGTCGGAAAGTTAGTATGATTTCTAAACTTTTCCAAGTTCAAAATGCCTAAACTGTTTGTCTGACAAAATGTTCAAAATTCAACATTACATCTCTAAAATTTTCCAAGTCCAAAAAGTCAGTGAAAATCTGAAAAATTTTGTAAGCTTCGATGAAAGTCCGGCAAAATGTTTAAAAGTCAGCGTGACGGAATTTCGTATCGTTTTCTGTAGGTTTGGTCATCGCAAAGGATGTCCTATGATAAAATGGTCAAAAAGTCATGAAAATTGTTGAAAATCATGTGAAAATTACTGAAGTTGTCTTTAAAATCATTAAAAACATGATACGATAAAAAAACAGCTGAAAATTCGCGAAAATCATAGGAAAAATCTCACAAAAATTGTCAAAAGTATTGTAAAAACGATTTAAAAAAATCATTGAAATCGTCGAAAATGTCGTTAAAATTGTTACGATTTCCATAAAAATCAGTAAAAAATTCGCAAAAAAACTAAAAAAAAATCATACTAAGTATTGAAAATCTCATAAAAAATGTGAAAATATTCCTAAAAACCATTGAAAATTTTTATAAAAGTGGTTGAAATGCCATATAAAACGTAGCATCATTCACAAATTTTCATAAAATTCAATTTAAAAAAATGCAAAAATGACTAAAAATTATGAATGTTTTGAAAAATGTTGTAAAAATTCTGGTATTACGAAATTTTTGACGATTTTGAGATTTTTGGACAGTTTGCACATTCTTTTTACTCATTTTTTCAAATGTTATAATCGAGAATACACAAATTCTCATGATTTTTGTCAACATTTCGACAATTTTAACAATGTTTTTGACGATTTTCAACTGTTTTTTGATGATTTTCTTCATATTTTTGTATGCTTGATTTCCAACTCGAAATCTCTTCTGAATTTGATCAAAATCTAAGCTACGCTTGTTTTGCTCCAGCCTATCAGGCATAATTTCAAATATTTTTTTTATCGCTAGATTGAGTACGATTAGGAAATCTTTACAACCAATACCATAAAATTAGGTACATTCGGAGCTAATTCGAAATATAAATTTACGTATCGAGGCGATTTAACTGAGTCATCGGATATGTGAGTAATGCAAAAATGACGAATGGACTGTTCTTGAAATGCAATCCTTGTATTTATCATCATTTCGATATCGCGGAAAATAAACTCGCGTGTACAGAATTAAGTAAGTAAGTACCTATGTAAATCGCCATAAATTCAAGCAGGTAGGTAGGTAGGAGTACCATACGTATAAATAATTCGACGAAAATTCGATTAGATCAAACGACGCGATGTACATTTTACATGTATGAAGGTAGGAAAGATACGTAAACACATCGACGTTAAAAAGATTTTCATTAATCATGGAATTATTTTGATCGACGCGGCCTTGAAAATAAATACCCAGAAGATTTCACGCTGATATTGATACACATTCGAAAAAGAAACCGATGACGGTGAAAAAAAATAATGATAAATAAAATGACATCTGTGAAAATACTCGAAGCCTCGAAGGTGATCGGATTCACGCTGATCGTTGATCGTCGATCGCGAATTATAATGAAGAGCGTGTAACGTACTTTACAGCGACGAACAATTTCTCTTTCTTTTGTTTGCTTTTGAAACGATACTAATACATAAACAAATTGAGAACCATTAAGTTTCGTAAGGCGATGAGGAATAATTTGTTGCCTTGTTTTAACAAAGCTTCGCGCAACTAAGCAGGTCGAAAGTATAATTTTAGCAGTTCGCCCAGTTTTTATTATCATTATAAAGGATCCTTGCTTTTATTTAAAAGGAAAATACTTGTAATATAAACGCTAGAATTTCGAAGCTAATTAACGAGAATAGGTAGATTGGAGTGGAAAAGAAAATTAAATTGGATTACAAAATTACAATTTCTTGTAAATATGAGATAAATTTCGTCGAGTGAAAAAAAAGAACGGAAATAAATTTAGCAAAAGTGACTCTTCGTTGTAATGAAAATATGACGTAATGGTGTTTTTCTTTTTTTACGTAAAGCACCGGAACGCTACATCGTCATGTACGAATACGAGTACATGTACCTGGTATGGTATGTACAATCGCTATAAAGTTCTTCTTTGTAGTTTAGGTGAAGTATTACGTTATATTCCCATGGTATCTTTGAAGATATGTGCTCGTATGTATTACACATACGAGCACATACGAGCACCTACATATATTATATACTTCGTACACAATATTCGCGTATGTCGTATACTTATTTACCAAGCCGACATCCGCCTTTTTTACATAAATACTCGTATACTCGCGTATGGGTATACCTGCGCTGTAGCTGCAAGTAGGCAAAAGCTAAAACGTCTGAGAAACATTCGCAAATACTATACGAGAGAAGAGTTCAACTAAAATATAAAGGCAGGGTAGGTACTCGTACTTTGGGAGGCAGGTAAAGTAAGCTACGACTACGAGCATTAAAGGCATGTCACCGCGACGCGACTGCTTATTAGCAAAGATTACACGACACCCCTGCTGCTCTGATATACTACGAATTGCTCGGCGACTAAATCGACTCGGCTAGGTTGTGCCTACTGCCTACCTGCTACCTACCTAACCGACGTAGCAACGTAATTTCAATTAATTTACTCGACGATAGGTATAATCAGGTTAGTACGAAGAGTGCGTAAAACTTTCAAAGCTCTAGAAAGAAAACTTTTAGCGCTTGACAAAGTTTCACGTTGCCAACTTAATTTTACCCGCTTTGCGTAATTTTTGAAAATTATTTTTTGATAATACGGCGATGAAGTACGTTCGTCGTTCGCAGCATTATGTTTCGCGATGTGGTTGCGGCGAGAGAGCTTTGAAAAAATTATCACACCTTGGCGCGGCGCGACGCGACGCCTAGGCCGTAACCCAACTCGCGACGTTCGTTCAGATTGCTGTAGCGAAAGCAAACGACACCTTTCTCCTGAACTTTATTTTCGCCAGGGCGAGGCGACGGCAGAAGGGCGGCTTTTAACAGACTAGAATGAAATGGCGCTGTTTTACATAAATTAAGGATGAAAAAAAAGGCACGGCATTTACATCTCGTGTAGGTATACTTATGCCTAAGTCTAGCTGACGGCTAACGCAGTTTCTCAAATATAGGTAACGAGTTTGCTTAAAAAATAATTCTCCAGTATGGCCAGTAAAGCGTAACTTTGACTGCTGATGAGAAACGAATACTCGTATTAAATTTAAATGGTGGTATCATCTGCGTCGGCATCGCCGCACACCGCCTTTACAGGTACTTCTTCACGGGTAAGCCGATGAGTGTGACTTTTATTCGTATAAAAGGAATAAAACTTCTTAACGACGCGATCGTACTTTATCGGACACGCTTGCGATCACGATTAATTACTTATTCATTATGTAATCGCGCTGCTTACTCATTGCATTGTCACCAGACGACGTTATCGATTAAAGCGGAAAGGTTGTTGTCTTTTTTTTTTCATTGCCATTGTTCAGGTTACTGCAGTCGAGTCGTGTCATCGGGATCATTTTCTATTTGGAGTATTTGGTTCTACCCGTATTACAAGTATTGGGCGAATGAGGGATGGTACAAAAATATATTGATACTATTTGAATAGAAAAAATTTATAAAATTGGAAAAAAATACGAAATGTTATACGAGTACTAGGTATACTTTTTGAAATATCTATCACCTACGTAGTATTTAAAAAATGTAATTTTTGGTCTCGAAAACGGTCTAGAAAAGCCCTCCCCCCTGAACCCCATGGTCATTATAATGTTTTCGCTCTTTCAGTTAGATATGTCAAATTGAAGTGCACATTCCTGTCTGACATAATGTCTGACTTCATTTAATAGTAAATCCAAAGAGTCGGACACAATGTCTCAAAGTAAAACTTTAAAACAATCTAAATCTTTTCAAGTTCGAAAGTCAACTGACCCTCCATAAAATTTTTCAAAATTAAAAAAATCAGAATTTCTGAAGTTTTCCAAGTTTAAAAAATGTTTTGAAATAAGAAAAAATTTTCAAACCCAGAAAGTCTATAGAAGCTTAACAAAATGTCTGAAAGTCAGCGCGATCTTTGAATTTTAGCAATCCAAGAAGTCTTCCTGACAAAATTTCAGAATATTGGCGTGATTTCCAACATTTTTCCAGTACTAAAAGTTTAAAGTGTTTGCCTGACAAAATTTCTAAAAGTCAGCATGATCTCTGAAATTTTACAAATCCAAAAAGTGAACAGAAATCTGAAAAATTTTTCAAGTCTAAAAAAGTCTGACAAAATTTCAAAAAGTTGCCAAGTTCAAAAAACTCCCACAAAGTGTCTATAAGTCAGTATTAGATAAAAAGCTGTCTGACAATATTTTGATTTAAACTTTCCTTGAAATTTTCCAAGTCCGAAAAACTCTGACATTATGTCTAAAAGTCAGCGTTACACAATTTCGTCGGTCTTCCGCGAGATCACTCCTCACAGCAAAAACATATCCTATGTACAAAAATTGTTGAAAATAAATACTTGGACAAATAATCAAAAACGTTTCCAAAACATAAAAAACTATTATGCAAAAATTATTCGAAATGTTGCCATAAAAACTGGCTGAAGAACTGAAAAAATCATGTTTTAGCTATTTCCTGTCAATTTTCAGGAAAATTAATATCTACTTAATTTTTTTCATATTTCTATGATATTTGGAGTAAGTTTTTCCAAAATCTACTCATTTTTGATGAAATTTCATCAATTTTTAATTGAAATTAAAGGATTTATCTCTCAAATTTAAATAATTTTCAACAACTTTCAACATTTAAAACAATTCTCACGGATTTCAACTTTTTTCGAAATTTGAAAAAAATTTTACGTAAAAGATTTTAGGCAATTTTAGCACTGTTCGGGATCACTCGGGTATTACTTTGTCAATTTTCATTTTACATATTTTAACAAAGTTCGCAAAGGCCTTGAACAATATTCGTAACATTTTCAAAAAATTCGGCGGTATTTCAATCCATTCCATCGAGTAATTTTTAACCATTGTTTATGGAAACTTCAACATTTTCGAATAATTTATTGCCAACTTTTCCAGCATTTTGAACGATTTTTGTACCTAATAATTCGAGCAATTTCGGTGAATATCGTCTAGTTTACATTGCTGAACTTTCAATATCGAAGCTCAGCTTACGGTAACCACCTGTTCATCATTCGGTCGGCTTTTCACTTATAATACCAGCTCGAATAAATATTATACTGCTGAACTTTTTTTTACTATTTAATGGTTTTTCGCTCACGAATATGGTTGCGAAAAGCGCAACAACGCGGCAATTATTCCGACACAAAAGCACAGTTGAAAACTGATTCCACGTACACGAATCATGTGGAATGTATATAAAATGGATTTCTCGAAGAAGCGAAGCTGCAAATTGAATTTTAATAGTTTTTCGACGAGTTGATATTGAAATGCCATACATTGTAGTTTTACGATCGCGCTTCAACTTCTTCGTTTATTTTTTTCATGCATTACGTAATAGGTACGTAAACGTATACGACATACATACGTAAACATTATTCGTAAAAAAAATACGAATAAGTAGAGTCAATCTTGAAAAATTTAGAATATGTATCAACTCTATCGAGGTATTCCACCAATATTCGTGTCAACTGTATCGATTCATCGTCACTATCATCCTTCAAATTCTTATGAGTAAAAATTTTTCAGCAAATTTCATAAGACTATGATTCCTCTTTTCCTCTTGCAAAACTTCGAAGTGTTTTACGTGCAAAGCCACTTTACGAAAATTTCCCCTCCATGTTCATAATGTTTCGAGAGTCCTCCGATGTCAAATAATTTTGAAATGGAGAAGCATGTTGAAAGAGTTCAGATGATGCTGGTTTTCTAATGTACCAGATCACCAGAACTACGAGTAGAATCGAGTCTTGGAAATTGCAGTACTTTTCCATCAGAGCTCCCAAAAAATTACGAAAAGTTGTATTTTTTTAAGACAAATTGAAACGAGGGAGGGGGGGATAGTTTCCAATGTATCTCACCAACAGTATTCAGGAAAGAAAATATTTTCAAAACTAGTTCAATCGCAGTTGAAATGAAAGAAAAATGGTTCAAAATTTTGATAAAAATCTCAAAAAAAATTGCAAATAAGTACCTAATAAAAAAATTAATCACACGATTTCATAACTATTAATTGAAACTCGAGAGAATAAATCAATAAGAAATGAATAAAATCAGCTGACATTGGAAAAAAACTTACGAAGCACATAACTATAAAAAAATCTTTTTATAGTCCACTACCTACGAAAGATTGTGTACCTACGTCATGAAATAGGTAGTCGCTGGAATCACCTGTCGAGCAATCTTCACGCGATCATTTTGGTAAATTTGTGGCCGTACTTATTCATCTCTATAGCGCGAATTTTCTCACAAACATAAGCAGGGTATTGAGCAAGCGAACCAGAAATGGACTTTTATTATGGTAATTAAGACAATAACGAAGTTGACAATTCGATGACATTACGCAACATTCGACATTCGTTGTTTTCTGCAACGCTGTGATCTTCGCCTTCTTTATACAAATGTATTTTAGTAAGTAATTACGTATGCGTAATATTCCCACATGACCGCGTATCGTGCTGATCTTTGGCGTTATAAAATAATTTTGCAATCGAGCCGAGTGCATCCGCGAACAAATTTTGTGGTTTATTTTGCTCGTTACGTTAAAAAGTATAAACGTGTTACCTAAAGTTTTTTTTTGTTTTTTGTTTGTTTTGCAGCTTAGTTACACGCGAAGCGGTTGTGAATGACTCACATACCGGAAGTGCTGGAGGTTATGGAGGGCGGCGACAATTCTACGTCCAAGAAGAACGAACGGGTTCTTAGAGTGCCGTATGTTCTGGTCGTCTTCGTCAGCATTGTATTTTTACTTTCACTTTTAGTTTCAACGTTTCTATTCTACAAGTATATGTCATGTTGCGAAGAAAATTCGTCTAGCTTATCCGAATACGAAAACGATATCAGAGCTTTACAAGAATTCCATCCGATCAAGTCTAACAAAAATGTACGACTACCGAGAGCCGTCGTACCAGATTCTTATCGACTCAAGATTATACCGTTTATTTGGGAAGGTAAGAGGCGGAGGACAAGTCACAAACTCACATTCGATCGGTTGAAGGGGGTTCCAATTTCCATTACAGAAGGGTTTTCCTAATTGGAATATCTCAAAATCAGTGCAATATCTGCGTGGTCCTTGATGAAAATTTTAAAGAAAAATATTGGCATTCAAAATTCGGGGAGGGGAGTATCAAGTAAAGGAATAACTACAAAATAGACACCATCCCCACAATTTCAAAACTTTAAACCTTTTCAAAAAAGCAAAAAGGAAATTCCTACTGATCCTATTGAACATAAAAACATAATGATCGCACAATTCGCAGAATAATCGATTGTTCTATTCCAGGTAATTTCACGTTCAACGGCGAAGTATCAATTGTGGTGAATATAACCGAGAGCACGAAAAATATCACCCTGCATTCGCTCAATTTGAACATTTCACAATCTCAAATCTTCAGACTGCCTAAACCAATACCAAACGAGCCATTTGGCAGCGAAGAAGAGGTGGAAATTTATGGCACATCCCAAGACAAAGAACGACAATTTTACATTTTACATTTCGATCATTATTTGGAAAAAGGTACTCAATACAGAGTATTCATTCGATATGTTGGAAACATTAACGATAATTTACAAGGATTTTATCGAAGTTCCTACAAAATGGGAAGTCAAACGAGGTGAGTTTTTCAACCAAATTTTACCAACGCAACGGTCGACTAAGATAAAACCATAGGTTAGTCACAGTCCATGTATACGTACGTAGGTAATTTTCGAAACAGATATAATTGAAACTTCGCGATTTAATTATACGAATTTTCGTCAGTGCTTTCTTAAGAACGAATAGGTAAATATATTTAGATAATGATCGTGGAATACTATGTAGAGACTTGGTATATTTTACCGCATATACTCTATATAATCATAATAAAAAATAAACTGAGAAAATAACGCACGAATAACCTTACAAACTATTTTTAAACTATTATCAGTTGTTCGGCAACATAAAATTAGGTATATGCCTTTTGGATTCGTGTTTGTTTAAGTATTGACGTATCTAAGTAGGTAATAGGTACATGATATGTGTCTATTTCGTAGAATTGGAAAATTAAATTAGATCTCGAGTCTGAAGAGAGGATTTTTGAAACGCTCCAATCGTATTTAATAATGATGCCTATTGCCTATAATAGTCGTCTAATGTAAGATAAGGTACGAACGTACGATTATCCTTCAGAGTTCAGGTCAGCGCGGTTTAAATTATAAAAATTTCAATAACTTATTGCCAACAAAACAAATAGGTAACGTCATCCGACGTGAAAACTTCAACTAGCTAACATCAATTCTATAGGTAACATATACGCAGCGGGTGTTCGCTTTCAATTTTCAAATTCTGTTTCACTTCCCAAGTATACCTATAGGTGGTCAATTATCGAATATAAGCACGTCGTCGATATAATAACTATAAATATACCATATTTGTATCATTTTCTGGCTCAGGTGGATAGCGGTAACTCAATTCCAAGCGACAGACGCCAGACAAGCATTCCCATGTTTCGACGAACCAGCGTACAAAGCTAAATTCACGTTGAGTATCGCAAGATTAACGAATATGACAACTTTATCGAACATGCGAGTCGACCAATTCGCCAGAAAAATGAAAATACGATTACATAGCTTACTTTAATAGTACTTACATACCTACTACATACATACGTACCTACATACTAATAATACGTAAGTACCTAAGCATCTTTACGTCGAATGTATGGCACGTTTTCGATACAAATTAATGATAAAATCGACCTTGATACGACGACGTGACGTAACCGGTTTATGACGATTTGGATAGAAGGGTTGAGGTGACTGGTATTCATTTCCAAATAGTGCTCTTTGGAGCGCAGGAAAAAACACGTGGTTTGTTCGATGCACGTGGAGTCTTACTTCTTGAGTATATCATCGTATAGGTAGGTACCAGATGTTAATTAGGTTGGACTGCATGAGGCGTTTCAGGGTTGAGTGGTTGCGAATAATGGGAAACTATTGTTTCGAAGATTGCGTCGTCGTTATAACCATATAAGTGTTTTGTGTACCTATACGTATAATGACTAGTTTCCCTTCTATCACTGTTTAAAGGATCGGATTACCGCCCGATTATGTGGTGGATATTTACGAAGAATCCGTACCGATGTCTACCTATTTAGTGGCCTTTGCCGTTGTCGACTTTTACCAACTGTCGGAGACTATATTTCACGTATGGGCACGTCAAGAGGCCATTGATCAAGCTCGTTACTCTCTAACGGTCGGATCGAAAGTATTATCCTTTTACGAAGATTATTTCGGTATCAAGTTTCCTCTACCTAAAATGGATATGATCGCTTTGCCGGATTTCAATTCGGGAGCAATGGAGAATTGGGGATTGATTACGTTTAGGTAAAAATACTTGTAATCTAGACGATTCTGTGTGCAATGTACATATAAATTTCACGACAAGTCTTCAAAAAGGTTCTCATTCGATGATATTATTATTGTTAATGTCGTCGGGTAATTTTTTCAGGGAAACAACGATGTTGTACAAGGAGGGTGTCTCGACCAGATTTAATAAAGAAGATGTAGCCACGGTTGTAGCTCATGAACTAGCTCATCAGTGGTTCGGTAATCTAGTCACCCCTGATTGGTGGTCCGATTTGTGGTTGAATGAAGGTTTTGCCACTTACATGGAGTACATCGGAACTGATAACGTAGGTTGCAATCGAATATATTACAATAATTAAGCTCAAAGCCCTTTCCACATGCCAATAACTTCAACAATTCTAAATTAAAAGAAACTATCACTAACGATCGAATACGAACACCGCACTATTAGAAACATCATCTCGCAATCTTTATCCAGTTTAGCTCTATGTATTTCAAACTTTCATATGTAATATAATTGATCGATATTTTGAATTATAGGTTGAACCAACGTGGAAAATTTTAGATCAATTCGTAGTGGAAGAATTACAAAACGTTCTAAATTTAGATGCTCTAATCTCTTCTCACCCTATTTCGGTGCAAGTATCAGATCCTGATGAAATAAATGAAATTTTCGACGGGATTTCATACAGCAAAGGTGCGAAGTACAATCTACTTACTTAATCATACGAGAAATATGCTAAAAAATAAAACCAAAAAACTCACCGATCACGTATTTTGATTTTCGTTGTCGATCAGGGGCGTCCATAATTCGAATGATGGATCATTTCCTAACTAATAAAGTTTTCAAACAAGGCTTGAGCAATTACCTAACCAAAAAGTAATAAAACAAAATTGGATGATAATATTCCGCAAGTGAAGTAAAACGTTATGTATGTAAGAAGATAATATACTAACATGCGCGATTTTTTCTTCAGAGCTTACAACTCGGCTACTCAAGATGACTTGTGGGATGCGCTGACCGAAGAAGCTCACAGAGTCGGCGTCCTAGAAAATAACGTCTCGGTTAAACAAATAATGGACACTTGGACTTTACAAATCGGATTTCCTGTAATAACTATTACTAGAAATTATCACAACAATACGATAACAGTGACGCAGGTACACGATCAATGAATCAGCCATTGTTTTTACACGCGAATAAATACTCGTGCTAATTATGGCAATATGATTGGTTTTAGAGTAGATTCTTTATGAATTCCAATAACAGTTCCGAAGAAGATAGCAGCCTGTGGTGGGTTCCCTTAACATACACGAGTAGTAAGAATATTGGTTTTAGTCGCACCAAACCGTCGTATTGGTTGAAAGCAGAGCCGCAGATAGTGATCGAGGATGTAATTGTTTCTCCGAACGACTGGTTGATATTTAACATTAAACAAACAGGTGGGTTAAGAATTACTTGCTTACAGTGGAGTTGAGAAAGAATTTAACGAAGCCAACCCTTTTTATCATTTTTGCTTCAGGATACTACAGAGTAAACTACGATGATCGCAATTGGGAACTGCTAGTCAAAACTTTGAACGATCCGGAAAAATTCGGCGTGATAGGTAAGCTGCTAACTAAGTATGCACTACATCGTCTTATCATCTGCAACAATACAATCATTTATCGTTGTAATATCACCCAGTGATCGTATGTATTTTGATGCCAATATCATTTAATTAAAATTACTAAATCGTAGATCCGGTTAACAGAGCTCAGATAATAAACGATGCACTAAAACTAGCTCATTCGGGCATACTGAAATATTCCACCGCTCTGGATATCACGCTATACTTACAATACGAATTGGAGTACGTACCGTGGATGGCTGCCTTCAGTGCATTCGAATACTTGAATGAAATGTTGAGACGAACCGGCTCTTACGATAAATTCAAGGTGAGTGAACTTCTTCCGGTCACAATTCGTTTTCAGCTTTTCTTTTACACATTTATCGTTTTGATAATCGCGATAATGAAACCAAATCCTCGACATTTGCCCCGTCAATGCATTGAATCTGGTGGATATTGAGCGAGTTGTATCTGTACTCTGTACTCATCAAATGAAGGAAGAGAAAATAATTTTCAAGCGTCACATTCACATATTCAACAAGTGAATGCATTAGAATCAACGTTATACACTAAAAGCACAGTGAATAATAATTATAACTCCGGTAGTTAATACTTTTTACAAAATGAGCTCTTTGTTCATATCACTATCGGCAGGGAAGGGATTTACCCATGATAAGGTGATGTTTAAGCAGGGTTGCCAAACGCATTATCAAAATTTTGAACCGGATCATCACTGGCGTATCACGATTCACAAACCGAATTACGATTAAATTATCCGACCATAATTACTTATAAGTTAATAGTTATAAGTATATGGTCGAAGATTAAATTAATAATTCAAATTCGGATCGGGGATCAAAAATTCGTCGATCATTCACGTCAAATTATTCTTTTATTTTTAGTTCATATCACTAACAGAATTTGATTCAATTTTGATTGAAATTTTAAATTGAAAAATTTTGGTTCAGTTCAGTTCAGTTCAGTGAAATGTAAAGGATCGTTTATAATGGAAATGAAAAAAAATGAAATGAAAACATTAATTTTTTTAAATGAGTTTTTTATAGTTTTTTACCAATTTGTGTTGTGATATCTATCGCAGATATCATTAAATATCATCAGAATATAAAAATGTTTGCATTTCTGATCGTAGAAATTAACGTTCCCATTACAATTCATTGCTTCAACTTTTCATTTCATTTTTTTTCATTTCATTCGCAGTTTTCATTTCCATTATAAACGCTTAGACCATCTAAGTATAAACGATCCTTAATATAAACAAATTTTTGATTTCGGTTACAGTTACGGCTTCGTTCATAAAGTTTGTAATTCTGTTGCCGTTCGTCGTTTGGTTTTCGAATTTTCGCTCTTAAAAATTTGAAATTGTTTCTATTCTAGGTTCGAATTTCAACTTTTTCTACCTATTCGTTAAGTATTAAGTTTTGTGATCAATCGAATTTTTTGTTTTCGTTTTGTTTAATTTTGTTATTTCTTTTTCTGTAAATTTTGTTAATTCATTATTCTCCATTTTCCGTTACGTTAAACGAAATTATTTCGTCATTTTGTTACATTTTTTTCATTTCGTCACGGGTCATACCCATATTCAAAATTCAATTCTTTCATCCGATTTTCTGGCTAAAATAACAAAATGAACTTGAATTTTTGGAAAAAATCAGTAAACAAAATTAAGTATTAAAAAAAAAAATTAGAAATTTCTGATGCGACTGCGAATGCAAAGTGCAAATGTTTCTTCATTTTTTCAATTTCAATATTGTGAAAAAGAATGAAACTAAGTATAAAAAAAAATTAGTTAATTTCGTTTTTGGTTTTGTTTTCAAAATTTTAACGTTCCGTTTCGTTTTCCTAAAAATTGTTTGTTAATTCATTATTTTGTATTTTCTACTTGATTTTTCAAGGTTTTGTTTTGATAATTGTGTCAGATACCTTGACGCAAGTTGACAATGTGTCAGAACTGAGTGAGCCACCCTCACACAGATTGGCACCATGTCAGATCTGTGTCAGGCACACTGACACAAAATGATACTATGCCAGAACTGTGCCAAATGTCATAACTCATAAGTCATAACACAAGATTACATTGTGTCAGGGAGTCTGACGCAATTCTAACACATTGCCAACTTTTTGTCAGGGTGTCTGATACAATTCTGACATACTGTCAACCTGTGTTGGGGTGTCTGACACAGATATGACACAGTGTCGCTCGACTTGTATCAGGGTGTCTGGCACAGTTATGACACAGTGTCGACTTATGTCCGAGTATAGGATACAGTTCTAACACATTATCAATTTGTGTCAAAGTGTCTGACACAATTCTAACGCAGTGTTGACTTGTGTCAGAGTGTCTGACACTGTTCTGACACATTGTCAACTTGAATTAGGGATGTCTGACACAGTTCTGACCAGAGATGGGCAGATTGCGAGGGAAAAAGATCAGATTAAGATCACGATCTTTGATCTTATCTTGTTCAAAATTTTTTGATCTGATCTTTTTTTTTTTTTTAAAGATCGCGAAAAATATCGAAATGATGGCGGCACTGACCACTGAATTCAGGAATTTCTAATGAACTTTTCAATTTTCAGTTTTCAGTGAACTGAAAAGTGAAAAATGCATTGGAAATTCAGTGCCATTATTTAACATCGTAATCATAATACAATGCGCTTTAATTTGATGAATTTTAAAATTGATTTTTTTTTGAAAAAGATCGCGATCTGAACATTTGCTTGATGTGATCTAAAATTTATTTTTTGATCTGATCCTTATCTGGCCTCGTTGATTTTTTCGTGATCTGATCTTTATCTGGTCTGATTTTTTTTTCATGATCCGCCAATCTTTGGTTCTGACACATTGTCAACTTGTGTCGGGGTGTTTGATGTAGTGTTGACTTGTGTCAGGGTGTCTGACACAGTGGCAGTTCCAACACAGTGTCGACTTGTGAAAAATTTGTATTGAGTGATTTTCCCAGTGGCGGATTTATTTAGGCATACCCAATATAGGCACTAGCCTAGAGCGGAAAATTTTGAAGATGCCAAATGTGTATTATTCGCAATTCACACCAAAAATGGAAATTAGAATAACAATTAAATTATATTTGTGTCAAGCACTCGATTAATACCTGGAAGTTATATCGATACAGTGGAGTATTTAAAGGGGTAGGTATAAGGGGTATGTACACCCCATGACGGGTGAAATGTTGGAAAAAATGATGAAATTCCAGCCTTACTACATGCATTTTTTTTTGGAAAAATTTTCCCCTTGCAATTCGCTCGGGCTCTATAGATGCATTTATAATTCGCTTAATACTCAACAAAAAAAGCACGACGAAAATATGTTTAGAAAATTGCAAACATTTCAAGTATTTTTCGACTCTCACAAGGCATGATCCCTTAGTCTGGGAGGTGGGGCTGCAGTTCTTATGCCTAGAGGCAAAAAAACTTTAAATCCGCCACTATTTTCCTATCAATATCAAACCTTCTTACCAGTCCAACTCGACATTGTGAGATTACTTTCGGGTTCCTCAATTCAGTTTTCAAAACAACAAAACAAAAACGTGAAAAACGATTCGCCCTAAAGATCATTTCAAATTTTGAAACTTGTAATTAATGCAATAGTAATTGCAGCCACACCAGTAACCTAATAATTAATATTAACTCTTGCTGTCTTGCATACTACTACGTTACTTTTACTTTTATAGTTTTCGAGATTAGTTGTTAGAGGTCGTATATGGTGATAAATCATTTGACACTTTTACTGTGGAGTGCGCTAAACACTGAATCAAGTTTATCGTGGTAATGAATAGATGGCGCGCTTTTCAATTCCTCCTTCTTCGCAATAGAGTGACAGCATTGACCAATGCTAACAGTTTTATTTATAATTATTACCTATCAAAACATATTTCAAAAACATCAATGTTACTGGTTAGCCTCACTCTCAGTCTCAGATACTTATTTGATAAATTACTACGTGCCCAGAACTATTGAACTTAGGTAGGTAATAAAAATTACAATGATTTTTACAGGATTATCTATTGTTCCTATCATCAAAACTTTATGAAAATACTGGATTTTTCGAAAAATCATCAGATGATCAACTATTGATTTATAAACGAGTCGAAGTTGTGAATTACGCGTGTAAATTAGGTTACGAAGATTGTATCAGAAATGCGGTTAACCAGTTCCAAAGTTGGAAGTTTACACCATCGCCAGATACTAATAATCCGTATGCATTTGACTAATGATTTCCAAATTAAATCTAGTAGATTAGTTTTTTCATAATGCAAAAAATTTTATATTTTTTACAGGATTTCGCCGAATTTGAAAGGCACAGTCTACTGTACTGCTATTCGAGTGGGTGGACAGAAAGAATGGGATTTCGCTTGGCAGAGATATTTGAAATCGAATGTCGGTTCTGAGAAAGATATTTTGTTGGGGGCACTGGGATGTTCCAGGGAAACTTGGATATTGTCGCGGTACGAATGCTTTTCTTTGGGTCAACGAATAAAAATTTGTATTTGTTCGTTATCATCTGTTGAATTTTAATAGGTACTTGGATTGGGCCTTGAATGACACATCAGGAATTAAAAAACAAGACGTCGTGAGAGTATTTTCTTCAGTCGCCAATAACGTGATTGGTCAACCATTAGCATGGGCTATGCTGAGAGATCATTGGGATCGAGTTGTAAAACAGTACGTTAAATTAACTCGACTTTTGAAAAATCGAAAACATTGACATTTTATTATGTTATTAATACCGATTTTATTAATCCTTAGCTTGGGTTCTTCATTATTCGGACTCAGTAGTATCGTCAAAAGTGTACTCGCCAGTGTCAATACAGACCACGAAATAAGAGAGGTACCTGCGCTTGTACGTTTTTCATTTATCAACCAGTACGTTTATTATTAATTCGATTATACGTTTGCAGATCACCGATTTCTTTAAAAAGTATAAAAATGAAACAGGCGCTGCTAGTAGGGCATTTGTACAAGCCATCGAGAAAGCACGTAGTAATCAAGCTTGGATGAGCAAAAATTACGACCTAATTGTGTCATGGTTATCGAAGCACGGGTCGCAGTAATTTTTTTTCTGGGTAATAATTCAAATTTTTTAAGTCGTATGATGAAGAATGAAAGAAAATCGAGTCAGTTTCCAACATTTCTTACTCGAATCATATTCAACTGCTCGAAAAGACCTCATGTAGGGGTCTAAATAATGTAAAATAAACTGTACAATAATATACGAGTTGAAAATGTAGGTACCGATGGTTGCTAGTTGCTACTAGGTAAATAAGTAGGTACCTCTGTGAAGTATGAACGTCGAACTGCTACGAAAAGTAAAAAGCGCGCCAAATTTAGTGCTCTCTGTTATCCAAGTAGAGTAACTACATGTGATATAATTAAAAACAGCAGTTTTCCAATATCCTACACCTATTTTGTTATTGAGTTATTTAAGCATAGTTACCAGCTTAGTGATATGTACCGATACATGTATAATATTTTTAAAAACAAAAAAAGAAAAAAAACACGAAATGAAAATGAAGATAAAATTTCGAAAAGTTTGGTTCATTCAGTTTTTCTCCATTTCATTTAAGGATTATTTAATTTAACTGTTAGTCTACTATAAAAGAAATTATTTGAGTATGTAACTATTCGGTTACTTCATATTTACCTACTTTTGTGAAAATCGAACGAATATTTTTTAAATATCTCTTTTTTGATCAATGTTATGACAATTTCTGAATTTGAAGAACTTTCGATCTCAAAAACCACTTTAGAGTATGTGTAAGTATGCAGTACCTATTCATATAAATAGGTACGTACTTGTGATGGGTAGGTACTAGACTGAGATTTCAATAAAAATACCCAATCAAATGCGATAATTACCTATACCCATATGAAATTTTTTTACGGTTTCGTGAATTAAAATCAATAATTTTATGGCATTCGACGAGGTACGAACCTAGACCTACCTATTAAGTTGTCGCGCTACACATATAAATATTATTGCTCTCAGGAAATACTATTAATATGTTAAAACGACCATTTATGTCCAATTATAAGCATATTGTTATTTGGTAGGTACTTCATTGTTGACTTGTTGACCTGAACGCATCATAAATTGAGTATGGAAGTTGAAATTCTCTAATTATGCTCTCCAAATATTTCCAGTCTCATTTTTAAAAACATCTACCAAATTCTCAATTTTATCAAGTAGGTAGGTCAATTTTCCTACAAAATGAAATGTGGCAGAGGTATGAAAACTACAAAGAATTTTATAGGGTAAAATTGTCTATAGCTTGTTTTTTTGTCCTTGTTCTAGTGTCAATACTTCAATTATAGATGCTGTTGGCATGAGCCTGCATTTGATGATAAATACAAATTTTTTTCAAGGCTGTAAAAATACCAAGTATACTCGTACAGTATCTAAAACTTATCCGAATTGGAATGTTTTAACGTTTCTGTATTTGCAAATGAGAATTGACTCACACGTATGATGTCATCAAAAAATTGATTTTTTCATTAAAATGATAATTATGGTTCATTACTTCCGATTTAAAAGCATTGCTTTGTCCTTAAACGAGAATTGAAAAATTAAAAACATTCCAACGCGATAATTTGATTTCTGATGTTGGTCTACAAAAAAACATGTTCCCCTAATAATGTACGATATAACAAACTTTGCAACTCAACTGACTTTGAAAGTGTTCCAAATATTACATTAAGGTATTATTTTTCTTCTTAGAAGATGGGCTAACGATTCCGGCCTAATTGAATGCATTTATGAAATATTTATTTTTATTCGTGTTTTTCCACTCGCACTTTCTCGCGTTACATGTTAAAAACAAAACGAAAAAACCAAACAAATCCGTAAATAATTTATAGGAATATGCATTTGTTCTTTGTTTTAGTTGTTACGAATAATATTGTACATAAATTAAGTCTCAAGTACGAATAAGTATGTTATAATTTTATAATATATAAGCAGGTTATCATACCTAGGTAAATGTTATATGCGCTTATCGTGTAATGTATCTCATTTAAATATAGGTAACTCAATGAACCTCGGAGTAGGCATTGTTGATTTATTGGTAGGTACGTTACAATCTGGTTACGCTGTTTTAAATTACAATTTTTATCGAGGCATCTAAATGTCACAGATGTTTTAATAAATGTACAGTACATAAGTATATATATTTTTTATTTACTTATCATTATACTTTTTTATGTACAATAAAAATTGGTACTTTTTGAACAGGGTAATTTATTTATAGGTACATCTAGGTACGTATTCCTTCATACATTTGTACCAAGTACTTACCCAACAGGAAACCAAAAAAATATTTTAACAAATCAAAAAAATAAATCGCGATGCTAAGTGACCGGTTACTAAGAGGTCATTAATGCGTTAAATCTCCGAAGCGGAAGATTTAACAACTTGAAGGTGAGTTAGTCTTCGCTGAACTAAATCGCCTTCCAGCAATTGACAAGACGCTTAATTGCTTTAATTTTTGTACCGATACACGCTAATGCAGAGATGCAACATACCTATCTAGATTGCCAAGAAATACTTCCTTCCGTTTTGTTTTTATTTTATTTCATTTTATTATCAATTTCGGATGAATATATAAAGGCGCACGACGTTCGGTATAACAACAAATAAAACTCGAACTCAGCATTAACCACACGGTAAAATGATATCATTCATTATATGTTTAGTGATTGTGTTAGAGTCCGGCCATGCATTACCAGCTTTTGAAAGTAAGTTTGCATAAATATCTTCCTATATTTACACCTAGATTCTATTTATTAATGCATTGCATTTGCTAATTTAGATGAAAAAAGTACTTAAGGTATTACTTACCTTTTTGAATTTTTTTAATAAAGGTATTTGATATAATTTTGATTTTAGTTGTTGAAAATTTATGAAAATTAGTGAAATTGTCATAAAAATATTGCCAACAAATCATAAAAATCGTCGAAAAAATTCATTGAAAGAATCAAAGATCTCGTAAAAATTTTAAAAATATTCCAAAAAATCATTGAAAAATGTTGTAAAAGTGGTTAGAATGCCATAAAAAAAACGTAGCAATTTTCATAAAAATCAGTAAAAGTAACGCAAAAATGGTAAAATATCATGAAATTTTGCAAAATGTTATGAAAATTCAAGCATTTTTATGAGATTTTCGAAGGTTTTCATGATTTGTTGACTGCTTTTACAGTATTCTCAAACGATTTTTCACGATTTTTTGACCCCCCCCCCCCCATTTCAACTGATTTTCGTGAAAAATCCATTAATTTTAAAGAGATTTTTGGTAGTATTCATGATTTTACGGTCATTTCCGCGATATTTCTACTCCTTTTCAAACAAGTTTAGGAATTTTTACGAAATTTTCGATGATTTTCATGTCTTATTGCAGATTACTTTTTTCATATTTTGAATGCTTTTTATAAGAATTTTAACATTTTTCACATTTTCGTTGATTTTCATCACTTTTTGTCGATTTTTGCAATATTTCCATTTATTCTCATGAAATTTTAGGCCACTTCAACAACATTTTTGAGAATTTTCGAGATTTTTTGATCGATTCAGTCATGTTTCAATGATTAGGTACCTACTACCTACTTATGTAAATTTGAACAATTTTTTCAATATTTGAACTTTCACGATCCGTAATATTTCAAAATCATCCAGGGTAATAAAATTTCGTGAAGTATTAAAGTAACGCAAAAATTTTTCTTACACTCCCCCTCATCATATGACATACGCACCCCCGTCAAAAAATCATCAGATTTCCGAATTCTGTTGAATAGTCGATTTTTTTCTAATTTTCCATCTTAAGTCAATGTGTTTTTGCTTATCGCATATTTTGAAACAATGCGCATTTTTTTATTTATTATTTACAGCGGGATCGATGCCAACATGCAAAACTAAGAATAACGATGTTAACGAATGTCTCAAAACGTATCTGCAGGAAGCTATCAAACATTCAGGTCAAGGTATGCTTCAAAAATGACCATTTCAAATGCTTAATAATGAATGGTCAACTAGTAAAATAAAAAAATTTCGTTATTTAGGTAACGCAAAATTTGCAATTCCGCCCCTGGACCCGTATTTCATCCCAAAATTAACCATGTCTCCAAATAAGAACGTTGGTGGGGTGGTAATAGAAATGAAAAATGCCAGCACCTACGGTTTCAGTAAAGCTGTCGTTAAGAAAGTTCAGTAAGTGGATATGCCTTTAGTTGATTATTATTTTCACTTTTTCAGAGAATTAATCGTTTTCGTATCATATTATAAATTTGGTAATTTTGTTTTACCAATAGTGTAACTAAAAATGCACCCCTATTTTTTTACAGAGCGGATACTAAAAATGGAATTTTTGAAGGCCATTATAATGTTCCTGTATCAACTTTACTAAGCAATTACAATTTGACTGGAAAAGTATTTTCAATACCCATAAATGGAAATGGTAAATCCAACGTAACAATGTGTAAGTAGCTAAGTACCTACTCATACATATTTCAAATTAATAAAATATAAATTTAAAACTCGTAATTCTCATCTAAACATATATTTTTAGATGACGTTTACCACACCGTTAAAATTCTGGGAGATGTAAATGTAAATAACGCCGATGGAAAAAAATACCTGAATGTTAACTCAGTACTAATGCATGTGAAACCTAAAAAAATGAAATTTCGATTTGAACAACTTTTCAAAGATAATAAACAACTGAGTGAGTAATACATTTATCTAGGTAGGTAGATACCCATTATTGCTAATTGTTGTTCATGGTGTTTTGTTTTGTCCATACGAAGGTGATACGCTGAATGATATGCTGAACGATAACTGGGAAGAAGTATTTGGGAGATTGCAACCAAAATTGGAAGAAGAAATGTCCAAACATATGTTCGTCCTGGTTAAACGTTTCTTTGGTGATGTGCCATATAGTGATCTATTTCCTGATGTATAAAATCTAGTCATTTACCTGATTTTTACCTGCTGTATTCATCTTATAAGTATAAGCTCGTCTATCTATTTATCGATTTATTTATTTATTTATTTATTTTTTGTTACGATGTTTTATGGGTTTACTCGTGCATTCTTTTTTTTCTTTGAATCGATCTATTTATTTCTCAATAAGAATGCTCGTGACATTTTGTGAATTTTAAAATAAATTTTTTTTCTTAAATTGTGATTTTTTATAATTATTGGTAATTCTTGATGAATTTCTGTGTTGAAAAAATTGCAAAAATTTTAACCGTCTCGCAGTCGGTAGGACTCGAACCTACGCTCCCAGAGGGAATCTGATTTCTAGTCAGACGCCTTAACCACTCGGCCACGACTGCCTAGCGTAATTCGTCGTTTAAATACGATTATAAACCCGCACAATAATCAATATGAGTTATCGTACGTGTAACTTCTGCTTATAGGTAACTTTCTACAGTTTTTAAAAATAATTTCGAACAAAGTTTTAAACAATTTTTATCACCTGCCTATTCCAAAGACTTTCAGTAAATTTGAACAATTTTCGTCGTAATTTCAACAAGTTTTTCAGAATTTTTCAATTATTTTTGTAAGTACCTATTTTAGGTGATTTAAAAAAAATTTTCAATGATCAATAATCATCATTGGATTAACACTAATTAATTGTCTTATTTTGACTTTTTTAGCATATGGTAAGTATGCTTTTGCAATGACCAAACTTGCAAAAAAAGTCGCGAAATTCCGACTAAAAATTCCGACACGAATTCCCTCAAATTGACATTTAGACATTTTGTTAGACTTTTTCGGACATGGAAAATTTTAGAGATACCTAATGCTGACTTTTAAATATTTTGTCAGGCAAAAAATTTGAAGAAAAATTCAAACCAGAATATTTTGTCAGGCAGCTTTTTACCTAACGACTTTTTGGAATTGGAAAATTTGAGAGATACTGCTGACTTTTAGACATTTTGTCAGACAAACAATTTAGATTTTTTGAACTTGGAAAATGTTACAAATCAGAGCGTAATTTTTCGACATTTTTTCAGGCAGTTGCAGTTCGAAAAATTTTCAGATTTCCACTGACTTTTGGAGTTGGAAAAATCAAAATATTGTCAGACAGCTTTTTACCTAACATCTGACCTTTGGATATTTTGTCAGACCTTTTTGAATTTGGAAAAATTTTCAGATTTTTGCTGACTTTTTGTACCTGGAATTGGATTTCGAAAAATTAAAAAAAAATCTCGAAATTCGCTTAAGAAAATCCGTTACGCTGACTTTTAAATATTTTGTCAGACTTTTTTGGAATTGAAAAATTTCAAAGATCATGAATTTATGAACTTGAAAAATTCAATGAGCGAAAGCATATCCTATATTTTATAGTTTCATGGGTAGTATGGAAATGGCAAGGACTTTTTTTTCATTAATGGTAGGTAGGTTAGGTAGGTATGCATGTATTTCAAAAATTCAAATAAGTACCAATTAGGTACCTAGGACCCCTCGTTATAATCTCATCAAGCGTTTAGTAGTTCAATTTCAAATATTAACAAGTTTGGTAAAGAATTTGGCAGTTATGTTGTCAAAGGGAGGCAAAATTATCCCATACGCACCACATTCACCCACCTTTCCCTCCTGTGGTAATCAAGTCTTTATTTTAATTGTGTTTTCTTTTCTTAAATCACTATTTTGAATTTTTTATTTACTCGTGCAAGTTTCCGGTTTCGCTTTCACTTTTTTGATTTCTTGGCACTTCCTCCGTACTCATCAACTTGTTTTACGCTCCCCTTGAGAAAAATACGCCTTTGCCAACCCATACAAGGTATAGCTTAAAATTTGAATTAGAAGTACGAATTAAAAAAAAATCTTTGTGAATGTTAATTTGCAGCTAATTTGTATGAATTCTCCTTCAGTTTACTGGGTATGTAATTTCTATCACGTTCAAGTTTGTTACACTATCTCATGCACCATAATCAGGCGTTTAACGCCATTATTTACAATATTATTTCCTTATAAAGGGTTTTCGTTATCCAACCACCTCCATTAATGCAGTTTCCAAACCATAAAGATTACGAATATTAATTCTTCCTTTATTTTGACTAATTTTCCATCCTTTTGTCATACTCATACTTGAATTTACGTCTTCCTCTATTAAATCGAAATATCTCTCGATTCGAATTTAATCCATTTACGTGTGTAGCTGATCTTATAAATTTTCAACTTGATTCAAAATAGTCGGTATAGGACATTGAGAGGTCAAGACATGCAAAGAAATGAACTACTGTATATTTCATACGTAAACATGTACATATATAAAAATAATTTTATAATGCGTATATTTCGTACAATAATTATACCGACCAACTAAACTAGCTAAGTAAATAACCGCTAAAAATGGATCTCTTGCCGTAAATTAAGAAAAAATAAAAAAGATAATTTTGAAAAAATGAAAAAAAAATGAAAAATACAAATTCAAATCGTACAAAAAGATGCTAAGTATGTTTTAAAATAAGTGTTTTTGCAATGAACTGCGAGTACATAGGTAATTGTGTAGGTACTTTAGGTATATTTATGCGTATGTTTTCAAAACCACGATGATAGGTAGATAGGTATTGAATGTACCTATAGGTAAATTATAACATAAAAAATGCATTCGGTGACAGAGTTGTCGAATGAAAAAGAAAACGAAGTTCATTATGAGATCAAGTACACGAATGCAAATTGAATATGTTAGATTCTCAGAATTGCATCTATCTAGGAAACGTTCACGTTCGTGTAGGTAAGCCTAATATTAAATAGGCTGAAGTACATAGATATTTGATAACAAGATACCTACGTATAGTATTTTCAGTGCATACCGTCGTTGCCTTAACCATATTGCGGTTGCTTTATCTTGGTGAATACCTTTTTATGTGCCAGTCTGACTAACACAACAACCTTGTGATCACTTTTCAGCTAGAATGATGATGAGTTGAATTAGCTAGAAGGGGCGCACTAGTCGTGGTCGGAGTAGACCTAATGTAAATCATTTTAGCAGGAACGTTCTTCAATAGCTGATTGATGATATCCATGAAGATGGTGATTAGTTTCATCCTCAATTGAGGCATCATGACTTTTAGTACTTCTTGTCCATTTTCTCTTAAAAATAGATTGGTAGCTTCCACTAAAACAAATTTCCTCGATCAGTAAAAAAATTCTCCAATTTTGAAAATCGTTATTGGCGCGGGTAATACGGGTAGGTAAGTACCTAGCTATTACTCACCTAAAATTCTATTGTTGTTGAAAATTTTTCTAACTTGCATTTTAACATCTTTTATATCCAAATCGATGTCTAATCTGTCCAATTTGAAGTATTCTTGTCCATCTCGGAACGCACTTGACATTATTCCTTTCCCAATTGCCATAATATCTCCTATTAGGTCGCATAAAATAGATTAGTATAATTACCCACGTTTCAATTTTTTTGGATACCTCCTTAATTTAGCCAAATAATTTTATTAAAAATTAAAAAATTTAACATTTTGGTATCAGCTTACCCATTTCAGCATGGAATGTTCCATTTCCATTGGCTGGTATCACGATTAAAATACCAGTACTTGTGTATTTGGCATCTAAAATCATTTTTGGTATTTTGATTTTCACTTCGAAGGGAGCATTACCGTTACGTAACCTGGAAAATGAATAAAAATTAATGCTTGTTGAACTCTTATTTTATTAAATCGTATCAAAAATAATTGAAAAATCTCGCAACTCACTTAATTTTGTTTATTTGAAAATTACTAGCTCCGTATGCGTCTATATCTCTTAATGTTATCTTATATCCATTGGGACCATTGGTTAATGCTAGAGATAACGAATCTATTTTGAAAGGTTCGACAGCAGGTAACTTTATCTCTGGGATTCCTATAAATCGAATTTATACACACGAATTAGGTATAAGATGGTGCAAGAGTAGAAAAAACTGAATTTTTTCGCAGTTGGTCAAAACAAAAGTCTGAAAAAGTTATTATTACACATCATACAGAGTGTTCCGGGAGTCGTCTACCATATGCGAGATTTGGATGAACATGTTGCCTATCTCAAATATTTAAAGGGCAAATTTATTTTCGAAAAAAATCGAACCAAACCAATTTTCAATCATAGGAATGGATAGTACTTTACAAATTAAACAAATTTTTAATGCTTTTCTGACCAACTTCAAAATTGAAAAGGCTATAAAAATTATTTGAAATAAAAAATTTCTAAAAAAAAATTCAATCGTGAGGATGAATACGTACTTGGTACTTTGAAAAATGAACAATTTCTGCTATGTTCATTTTTTGCATAAAATAAAAATTGAAGGGACTAAGTAACATTGAAGGTAGACAAATTTGTAAAAATTTTGAAGTTTTTTACTTACCTACTTCCCCTTCAATTTTGATTTTAGGCAAAAATTGAACATAACGGAAATTGTTCATTTTTCAAAGTACTATCTATTCATTCCCGCGATTGAATTTTTTTCTAGAATTTTTTTATTTCAAATTATTTTTATAGCCTTTTCAATTTTGAAGTTAGGCAGAAAACATTGAAAATTTGTTTAATTTGTAAAATAGTATCCATTCCTTTGACTGAAAATTGGTTTGGTTCGATTTTTTTCTAAAATAAATTTGCCCCTTAAATATTTGAAATAGGCAACATGTTTATCTAAAGTTTTTTTTTATTGTGGTACCCTGTTGTATCCAAATCTCGCGTATGGTAGACGACTCCCGGAACACCCTGCACTTATATTGCAATTTCAGAAACCTTGATTGGTTCAACTTATTCCATGTAATATTTTCTGAGGTCAAAAATACTCAATTCTTGAAAAAGAGCAAAAAAAAGTCTAAATTCCTCGATTTGGCTGAAATTGCAATTTGCAATATATGATGGATAACAACTTGAAACAAGTCCAGATATGACTTTCAGGTCCCTAGGTCATCTTGAAGAGGTTGTGGGATCTGTGGGTCCCCAAAATGGCGCCATTCAGGTATTTCAAAAGAAAGTTGGAAAAGAAGGAAAAAATAAAACAATTTGGTCTAAATGCTGGTTGATGGTGTATTTGGGTGTCGATAATGATATACCTATTGCAAGAAAAAAATTTCGACCAGGACTGATCCATATAAGGGGGAAATGGGTAAAAAATAGGTTTCTTGCAGTTTTGAAGATGACGCACCACGATATTAAGTTCTACAAGAATATGAGGTTATGCATCACTTCATCATCTTTTAGAGGATGGTCCATGTGTTACTTATAACCAATGTTTTCAGTTTCACTTTTTTCCGATGATTTTCAAAACATTAATCCGAGGTAAGAATATTTTACTGAAAATTAAAAATAAGTAGGTACCTACTTACTTAATTTTCTATTTTACCCTAATCCGCGTAGATAAGTGTAACTTTATATTATCTATCTGCTTATTTACATATTATAGGTACTTGGCAGATGAGCAGGTAAGTATTTATGCTGCTGTATAAAATTGAAAAATAAACTTAGATATACTTGCGAAATTTGCAACTATGACACCAAGGTGTTGCGCAAGGCTACCTACAAATTCTAATATGTACCGAACATAAATACAAATATAATATTGTGACTTTCGTAAGCCTTGAAATGGTGTAGGTCAAATGATCACCGCACTTACCACTTCGGTAAAGTTCTTCGAGCATTTTACCGTAAATAGCGGTTTCCCATCACTGACCTATTTTCTTTTCCCTTTTTATTTTTATAGCGACGCGACGTTCTAGCGTACACATTTCCTGACTAGTCAGGTGCTTCTTTTTGACCCATATTTTCAATACACTCGCCTCAAGTACACGTCATTCTTAGTTACAATGTCAACTATGTCCTGCCATAGGTGCTAATTCGTGGAAATTTTTCCAAAGATAGGTATAATCGCAAGCGCGAGTTTTGAGACGACGATACTCTTGGGGGAAATAACGGAGAATTTATGCCAAGTATGATCCGTACGTAGGTATTATTATGACATGTTGATTAGCGCAGGCGCACTCTGTTTACTTTTACTTTCGTTACATAATTGCGTAAACATGTTTTATGCGACATAGGCAACTTCATCTTCGAACTGTCGTAGAAGGTACAAACGTCAGTTTATACGGATAGATAGGTACTTTTTTAGAACGAAAATTCGACAGAAAGCAGCATAAGTTGTACACTGTCACGACAGCCAAGTATAATTTTCCCATTTACAGAAACTAGTCTCTGGTCTTTCTTATTATTAGACTTAAACTTTAGGTTGGGAGAAAACCTTGACCGATAATTGATAACCTCATCGAAGAAGGTTGTAAATCTGCGTTTATATACATCCAAACATTCAAAGTTCAGTGACATTGTATGCGTAGTTACGGGAATGTGCCTTCGGAGAATCGTTTACGATTACGTATTATCGTCGTTCATAAATCGTAATCTCAATTTTTTATACGCTTACTCTCGCGTGCATGGTAATTTTCTGAAGAATTGTGGAAAATTTGTTACGAATGAAATGTAATGAGTTTGGGTATACGTAGGTATATTAGTAAGTAATAAATTAAATTTTTAGAGACATTTTGAAATTGACTTTTCCTTTTTTTTAATAAACGTAGGAGTCTACAGAGACTTTTGTCTAATGAAAAATTGTGTCTTTTTTTTCGCAACAATGAAGCAAATTGACACCTAGGTAATTGATAAAAACCTCGACGGGGACGCCATTATCGCGAGTCGAGTTTTTCATTAATGTTTTCCGAAAGAAGAACATAGGTACGAGTACCTAAGTACTGAGTAAGTATACATAATTGTCTGATCTCTGAAGGACGTTGAAACAACGGCAGCCACCACATTGATGTATGAGAATTTCGATATTGTATTACTATCGGCAGCAGCTGGATCGCTCTTTCCTTCTTAGACGAATAATTAAACCGCACAATGCTTCGTTGAGATCGTAAAAAAAACCAGTTGGCATCGAAAAGCAATTTCATAACAATGGGTTCAGACTTCAGAATTCGGATTGTTTAAAACATAGCCTATATTTAAATTTTATTTCTTACTTAAGGATATGTCATTCACAACCTTGGCAAATTTTGACGACCGATATAAGTAAGTGAAGAAGTACATATCTACCTACATTATATTTACATACATACTTCATGAAAAAAGTACTCGCCAGTTTTTAAGTAAGGTCTCAAGTGATCAATAGCTTTAATGATACAATCGGCCAACAGCGGATCATCTTCTCGACATTGTTTTACGTAAGGAGCTGAAAGCAGAAATATTTGTAGTTTAATAACTAGGTAGTCTACATTTGACCGGTTACTTGACGTAAGAAAAAAAATATACGTAAGTAGGTATGTGTAGATAGTTGGAGTACGGGTACCTGATGTGGCAAACGAAGTAACAGGGTGATAAGATGTCACGTGCAAATTTTAAAAATGTGTAGACCTAACGTGTACCATACCTACGTTTCACTTGAAAAATCAAAATTCTGTTTAAACCAGTTAGATATCTACAAAAACCATGGTCACGTGTGCTCTGATATTCGTACTTTGATAATCGATACAGGAATGTAGGACACCCACCCTCCCCAATTGTCCCCATAGGTGATTTTCAGAAACACAAGAAATTAAGAAAAGGTTGGTAGGGGGATGGAAATTCTAGTTCTAGAGAATAACATCATAAAATTGAAAAAAAACGAGGGACAAACGCTCCTCCCCTAGGAATCTTTAACCTCCATCGACGAATTGCTCCTCAAGAATGTACCTTCACAGCACCTCTGATGATATATGTGCTTTTGCATTGCTTAAACCCTAAAAAATGATTGCATACTGAGCACTACATTCATATAGGTGTTCGTACATGATGCATGTTTTAGATAGATACTCGTAGATACCCACCTATGAAATCACTTTAAGAACATGTTTATATACTCGGGAAAAACACTAAAAAAAATGTGGGTATTCAATTTTCATCATCATTGTCGTCGTGTTAAAGTTGTCTATTTTTCTCTCGACATTTGAATTATTAATTTTCAAAACCTGTTAAACCGCAGTATGTAAATTTCCAAGAAAATCGCTAAAAATGGTGGTGAATATGTAGCTATACTCGTAGATTCATCTTATTTATAAAAAGGATCCATGTTTAAAAAAAATTGTGCTCAATAAGTACGAGCGGGTAAAATCCCATTACATACATTTCATATTCCTAAACAGGTATTTTTTTTTTAAATTCAAAAGCAAAAAAAATTGTTAGTAGAATTGGCACAAAACTAGGTACCTACCTAACGTATATAATTTATTTTTAAAAGTTGAGTATTATTACCAATTTTGCCACTAAATGGACTTTAATGAGTATGATTTTGGCAAACATGAACAATTTTGAATCCAAATAAATTTTATCATCGAATTCAGCTACCTATTAGAAAATTATTATTCTAACTAAAAAAAAAACTATCGAAATCTCAAATTTGTAGAAACTGTGCTTTCGTAAATTTTGGCAAATAATGAGGTAGCATTTATACCTACATTATATCATATTAAAAATTAACATCAAAAAAATATTGTAAACAAATTCGGTTAAAACATTTTTAAGATCGCAAGCATTCGTAAAGTGCACGTGTCTTTCCAAAACGGCTGATTTGCTCATTTAAAATGTTTACAACTTATGCTACGATTGTGAAGTAAGTTTACACATCAAAGTAGGTATAAAGTTGATCTCTTACAAGTACGGTACAGTGACCTTTCAGCAGGCGATTTAACCTTCATAGCTAGTGTGATATTTTGAAAACTTCTCATACCGCTCATTCATTGATTAAGCTAGTAATTTTGAAAGAACAGAAAAGGAAAACAGGTCTACTTGTATTGACATATCGTGTCAACGAGTTTACTGACCCCGATCAATTGTAACGTTTAAATGCTTACAGAAGATGTAGTTAAACGAGTATTATAGCTTCCCTTTGAGTTACGTAACTCAGCAGATATTCGAAATACTAGTTGTGACTTAATAATCACCAAGACTACAACATGTTCAAGAAGGTCGCTCGATTCGCGTAACAGTTATCATTAAAAACAACAGCGTCAGAATATTGCTACTTGGAGGATTTTTTTTCGTAATATACGTTTTTAATTCACGTCTTAATACGAGGCGACACTTTTCTAAAATGTACATATAAAAATTCGAAGTAATTAGCGAACGTACTCGAAGCATATTCGGCTAGAAAAATAAATAAAACTCCTAATCACGATTTCATAAATGAAGCTTCTTCACATGTGCGAGCTTGAAAATTACGCAAATCAATTTAGCTAAGATTGCTCAGATTCGCCGAATTTGTCATTAATTGAATCAATTAACTTTTACTATTTGCGGTACATCGTTTAAATTTTATTATATGGCAGCGTTCGATGCAGCTGTTTTACCATTAAACGTGTAAATTGGGCGTAGAGAATGTGAAATTATCGTCATCTCGATGCTAAATAATGAGAGCAAATTAGGCGCTAAAAAATCGTTAAACTTATGTAAGGGATTCTGAAACGCGAGCTCGTTAAGTAGGCGCTCATCAGATACACCGATCTTCAATTATTTCGTGGATTTTTCATCCAAGTCCCTATCGCCTCCGTTTCATATCAGATTTTCCAATGTTTTGATGCAGGCAAACAAAAAAAGAAAAAAACAACGAAAATAAAAAGAAAAAAACAATGGTGACGAATGCAGTGACTGAGAAAAATAATACGGATTATTTTAATCGAGAGTTCAATACCACTTTATACGTGCCATTCCATTTTACTTCCTGTCTAGTTCCTGATTTTTTTTTCAAATGTTGCTAGGAATAGAGAAAGTGAATTAATTTATGAAAGGATAGTTTTACCCTGGATACTTTTCTGGTTGCATATCTACCTACGTCGACAAAAGTGTACAGATCATTTTACAAGATGGAAATTTTTTTCTAAATTTCTGTCACATTAAAACTTCGCATGTTGTCTTATTTGATAACTAGGCATTTGCAGTAATATTGAGATAGGTAAGTAAATTGGTTCTCAATTAAAATCAAAGGCATTTAATAAATAAGCAGGTAAGTACATATAACCAATAGTAATAGTGCTCTCAAAAACGATCTCTTGGTAAAACTCAGTAAAAATAAGTACCTAGGTAAATTCTTATTTGAATTCATTTTCTAGAAATTAAAATCATTATCGAAGGTTCAGAATGAAACATTCGCATAGGTAATCAAAAACACCAAAATTATCAAATGCCAAGAATATTCAGACAT
The DNA here is from genome assembly GCA_900064475.1 of Pseudococcus longispinus. Lineage (NCBI taxonomy): Eukaryota > Metazoa > Arthropoda > Insecta > Hemiptera > Pseudococcidae > Pseudococcus > Pseudococcus longispinus. Next base: position 44,264 of record FIZU01026793.1, read on the forward strand.
TTTCTTTTAATTATTCAATTTTCACGAAAATAGGAAAGAAATTGTTGCCTTGAAAGAATCTATATAATTTGGAAATTTCTAATCGATTTCAACCTACCTACATATAAGTATCCCAAACCACCCCATAGCCAAGACTCGTAATGGGCGCCACTTTCATCGTACATTTAAATTACATCTGCGAATAATTCAAAATTCTACGCGAAATTTGCCCGAAATTATCGTCATACAAATAAGTAAAATGGACAAGTATCCAAAAAAAAAAAAAACAACAACACCAACCTACAAATTAATCATTTAAAAAATAAACAAAAAAGTAAAATACACTCTCAAAATAAACTAGGAATACTCACGTAATTCTTGCTGAGAACAAACGAACGTTAAATAGGTTAGAAAAAATAAATACGGTAATTTATATGAAAACATTTTGCAAAAAAGTATGATACACTCGGCTTAAATGTCGCGAGTACTGATGCTCGTTTAACGTTCGAAAATCACACTATGTGCGGAGGAAGAAATGAGCCCCTTCTTAGTTCGCGGCTTACGAATGTCTTATCTGTTGACTAGTTATTCGCATTAATATGTTTTACGTATTGCACATAAAGTCCTACGTAGCAAGGACCGTCAGGTGAAATTCTCTCATATACCTACCTACCGGCCGGCCGCGAATACGACGGCGAAAAAATTCATTAATCTTTAATGCATTAACTCGATCCGAGTCGTATCAAGTCATAAATTTTATTGTTTTCTCAATTATCAAAGTGCGTAATTTTTCTTCTTTTTTTTTGTCGAAATACTCTGGCTGTTTATAGGTATTTTCGTGAAATCGAACGAGTTTTCGACATGGCCCATCGTACGCACCTTCTTGCTTTATATGCATTAAATTACAAGTAGGTAAGTAAAGGTGATAGGTTAACGTATCTATTCGGTGTTATTGGTGCTTACTTTTGTGATATTTCGAAAGGTGATAAATTGAATGTTTGATTACCATTTACCTAGATCGATTATTTTGATCATTCGAAGTACCTATTTTATTCGAATATTTACAATGGAAACATTCACTTCGTCAACTTATTTGGCAAGATATTTTTTCCGAAAGAGTTAAAAAAAGCAAATATACACGTACAAAAATGTACACGTGTTGAAATTGATTTACAATTGCGATCACTTATCTATTAACGTTGAAGTCGCATGCTGCGACTCCGATCATCGAATATAAAACAAAATCGCAAAACGTCCTCCTACCATAATCTAATTCGACAGGTGCTCAACTCTCGTGTTAATAGATTCACATAACTCGAACGTATTCAAGGAGCAACCGCGAACAAACTGGGTGAAGTGCGGTGCGACGTAACGAACGAGTCGACGAATTCGTTTGCAAAATTCATTTTTATTACCTACTAAACCTACATTTTTGTAGCAGTAATTTTACATTCAGATTTAATGGTTCTAATTATGAATTGTGTGCTCATAGCGAGTAAACCGATTTAGATAGTTATTTTTCGTCCCGAATCGACGTTCTTTACGAAAAATGATTTCGAAGGGAAATCACCAAAAATTGAACGATCGATTCGAGTCGAGTTTATTCATCGAGTAGATATTGCAAATTATAAACCGGTCGAGACTTTGAGAGCACATATGTACATGCATCAACGCGTATATTCATCGCATATACGTACATGCCTACGTATAAAACGTATGCATGATGTTTCAACATATCTCTGTGAAAGTTGATACCTATACATTTTATCGTGAATGTACCTACTTGTATAATTTATGCAATAAACGATGCGTACGATCGGCGATGTCGAAAAAAAGGAGGTAATAATTTTCCTTGGAGACAGATTTCAGCAGATTGTGTTTATTGTGCAGTAATTACTTACTTGCATTTTTTTTTTCATTTTTAAGTGTTTTAAACGTTTCGTGAATTAGAGAGGGAAAATTAGAAACGACGGTTCAAAATTTTTAATTAGACAATGAAGGACTAACACGCACTTTAGGTGAATTATTAATCAACCGCATTTTTTAAGTAGATAATCTGATTCTTAAATTTTTGAAGTACCTACATATACATTTCAAAATTTACGAAGCCTATAAAAGTATAGCTCTTAGGTTACCCAAGAAGTGTCTCTGGGGAAGAATGGAAGTTGACTATATCGGAGGGGCGAAAAATTGAGAAATTTTCCATTTAAAATCCTATTTGTCTCGATTTTTCCAACTCACATTGCAAAATTTTGCAGACTTTCTAAAAAAAATATATATATGTAGGTATATATTTTTTGAAGATTTTCCGACTTTACCCTACTTTCTTCCGACTAAAATGTAATTTTTTTCATTATTGAAGGGCAAGCTTTTATTTAGATACCTTTTTCAAATTTCCAATTTTTATGAAAATTTCAACAATTCTTTCGAGAATTTTGAAAGTTTTCACGTATTGTTTTTAAAGACAATTTCAACAATTTTAAAGAGATTTTCCAAGATTTTCATGATTTTACTATAATTTCTTTCATAGTTTGTATAATTTTCTGAAAATTTAAACAATTTTAAAGAGATTTTTGACAGTTTCTATGCTTTTGTGGCCATTTCTACGGCACTTTCAGGAAGTTTTATGACATTTCAATTGTTTTTATTATATTTTCGACAATTTCAAAAAATTTCCGTATCTGCACTGATTGCTTTTGCTATAGATAATCCCGCGAAAAACCTGACGAAATTCCCCGACGATGCTCTTAGACATTTTGCCAGACTTTTTATGACTTGAAAAAATTTTCTGGTTTTCACTGATTTTTGGACTAGGAAAATTTCAAAGAAAATGCGGACTTTTTGACATTTTGTCAGACAATTTAAAATTTTAGAAATCAGTAAAACTTTCCGACATTTTGTCAGGTAGGCTTCTCTGACTTAGAAAGTTTCAGAGATTGACTTTTAGACATTTTGTCAGACTTTTTCGGACTAAAGAAATTTTTAAGAATATTTCAACTTTATGTAGGTACGTGAAAAGTTTCAAAAAAAAATTCAAGAAAGTTCAAATAAGACATTTTATCAGACAGTTTTTTACCTAACGCTGATTTTTAGACATTTTGTCAAACTTTTTTGAATTTGGAAAAATTTCAGACTAGCTACCTACTGACTTTTAAAATTTCTCAAGGAAATTCCATTACAAAATTCACTCACGAAAATGCATTACCCTGACTATTAGATATTTTGTCAGACTTTTCTGGACTTGGAAAATTTTTCAGAATTCAAATGGCTTTTTTGGACTTGAAAATTTTAAAGAAAATTTTAAATATCACATCTTTGTGGATTTAAAAAATTCAGTGAGTGAAAGCATATCGAATGTTTTATAGTTTCATGGGTACTTAAGTGGTATGGAAATGACAGGTACTTTTTTTTACTGATTTACTCATACTTTAAATGATTACAAAAATTCTAAAAAATTTTACGATGTTCAAACCATTTTTGCAATCTGGAATTTTCAAGTACAAAAAGTCATTCAGGATAGCATCTCAATTCTCAACACAGAAGTTTTACGACCCCTCTCTTCTTCGCCCATGAGATATATTCATGTAAAAATTATTTTTGAGTTGAAAAATTTGCGAAAGTAATGGCTTTTTTGGAAAATTTTTATTTGGAACTAAAACTACGAGTATTTTCTTTTGAAATACCTATATGACGACATTTCGGGAATCCCCAACCTCCTTCGAGATGACCAAAGTGCCTAAAAATCATGTGTGGATTATTTTCTAGTCAAAATTTCAGAAAAATCGAGAAACTTTGATTTTTTTGCTTTTTTTTACGAATTGAGTATTTTTGACTTCGGAAAATTTTACATAAAAATAGTTTAAAAAATTAAGTTTCTGGATTTTGCTGAAATTGCAATGCATGATGAATAACGACTTGAAACTAACCCACACATGATTTTTAGGCTTCCTGGTCATCTTGAAGGAGGTTGTGGGTTCTCAAAGTGGGGTCATTCAGGTATTTCAAAAGAAAATTGAAAAGAAGGGGGAGATGAACGAATTTGGTTTAAATACAGGTTAATGGTGTATTTACGTGTCATTGACGATATATTGCAGGAAAAAAATTTTAAGACTAGGAATGACCCATTTAAAAGGGAAAATGAACAAAAAATTGTTTTATTATATTTTTGAAGGTGACACACTACGATATCAAATTTTACAAAAATATGAGATTGCACATCTAGTCTGGATACACAATATCTATTTTTCAGAATTGCACCTCCGAATGAAGTTACCAAAATGTCCGTTAAAAAGTTTAAAATGTCGATTTGACCTTGAATAAAGTGCTCGAAAATTTTTTCAAACAATTCCATAAATTACTCTTGATATTGTCTACTATCTCTGCAAGTTTGAAAAAATTTGGTTGAAAACTGTCAAAAATAGAAATTTTAACAAAAAATCACGTTTAACCCCGCCAGAAGATATTAAGGGTGAAATATCGGGCTAAAAATTTTGTCAGGGGTTTTAGACCATAGGGATCAACTTTCACAGGATAATTTCAAATTCATTGCTGGGGGCCGCGCAAATCACCCTTATAGACCCGGTTAGGCTCTTTCAAATGATTCTTATTCTTAGACTACCTATCATTTTTTTAATATTTTGAGCTAGAGATATTTATGCAATTTTGACCAGGTAAGCAAGTAATTACATCGACAAATTTTTTACTTGGTACGAGTATATTCTAATTCAAATAAGATTTCGTGATGTTGCAAATAATTTGTTCAAATGATTTTTTAATGGACTTCGATTGCAAATAATTTTATCAAATTACATTTTAATGAATTTCGGAACATTAAAGTAGGTAAATCATCATTGTAATTATACAAATAATTTTTTAAAAATCTTGGAAAAATATTTGATTCGTGTAGGTATAGGTAAATTTTCATACTTGAATGACTCTTTCGAAGTTGACTTTACCTATTTTCAAGTGTTTTTATTTGAATTTAAAATAATTTTTGAATTTTCGTAAGTACGAAAGTAAGTAGGTACTAAATATGTACATTATGTAGTCTACTGGTGATTGTAATTGTATCGAACGTATTAACTTCCTGCAAACTTCATGGTAGGTAGTCAATTCTTATTCAATATTTCCTTTAGTTTGAAGACTCGCGGGTAATAGGCTACACTACACACATACTTACGTTCGTGGTAGAAAACCTGTTAATAAGTAACGTAGGGCTACGTACTCTCGTAAGCATAACGACGAAAGTAACTGCACAAGAAGAAGTAATTACAGTCTTTAATTCGGAATAGAGTGCTCGATTTGTATTGGATGAGATGCGTAATTATTAGATGCAGCGGGTACTGTTCTTCATCCACTCTATTTGTGTTAAGCTACTTTGTATTCTGCATTCAGAATAATCTAAGTTGTCGTGCGCGTCAGTGTACCTTCGACTTGGTGAATTTTTCGTTCGCTTGCCGTCGTGTTGTCTGTGAGTACCTGTTCATTTATTTTCATCGAAATCATTTTCATTCTGTCTTATTTATGCACGCATTACGTATCGTACATATAAGTATATCGTTTTTTCTTTTTACAATTTCATACTTTTTTTTTGAATCGATAATTTACGAAATCTTTTCCTTTTTACGAGTTTGGTTTATTTGGTTGTGGTAGGTATAGATATATGTGTACGTGCTTATTTTAATGGGAATTCGGGTATATAGTAAATTCTTTTATAAAATTTATCCGAAATGAAATTTCAAATTGAGCAGGTACCTTCTGTGAAGTAACTTCGTTTTTAAAATTTGCCAATTTTTTCCCCATCTGTGATTTACTTTTGTTATCGTTCCACAAGTGGTAGTCTTGTTAGATGTGGGAAAGAGGATAGTTGATGTATGATTGATTTAGATGAAAATTCATTTATGGTCGCAATAAAGGAGTGAATCGTAATTTACCGGCTGAACTTTTGATACGTCTTATGATATCCCTCTCGTTAACTACTTCAAAAGCAGCATCCTCTGTGCCTTGGAGCTCCGTTTGGACGATATATTTATTTTTCGTAAAGTCTAGAATAACCGTTATATGATCTACGTGATCGGGCTGTAGGGGTTTCGCGTAGTACCAAATGTCTTGATGACCTACCAACATCTTAGTGCGATATCCAACCGCCACGTTCCACCGCTCCACTAATCCAGATTGATTGCAGAAGCCCGAATATTGAAAAATTTTCGAACTTTGGTACGGTGCTATGGTGAGATTGTGAGTATCGTATCGATAAATAACATCTCCGTTTATCGGATGAACCGTATGTACTAAATTCAAAATTAAAACTTGCTTATAATTATTGTTGACGATGGACAGCGTACGTCTGACTTTGTTAAAATTCGATGCACTGTTTGTGGTAAATGAAAAACGAGTGAGGTACGCATTTGACTGATGTTTCGTACAATAAAAAATTATCAAATTTATCAACATCGACCAACTAAACATTATACATACGTGTTCATTATGCGCGAATGGTATCGAAACTGCGTCGAGCTTTTAATTTCGCATATTTCCCTAATAGGTAGGTAATTAATTTATCGTTAAATTAAAGCGGTATGAGATCAATGAAATACCTTTACGATGGCGTTGGAGGTTGTCGAAAGGAAATTTTTCAAATAAAAAAGTGATCCCTTTTGATTTGTGGGTAGGGGGTGAATTTTAGGGTACCTACCGACTTATCGATAAATAAATAAATACACGTAAACTTTTTTTTAAAAAAATGAATTTTACAATACAAAATAATCCATACGTACTTACATTTAAATATCTAAACAAGTACCTATTTCTACAAGGGAGAGAGATTATCCCAAATGATTTTTGGCCACACAGTTGTATCGTATTTTTCAAACGGAGCGGTAATAACAGGATGTAAATAAGGTTTAAGAATGAAAACTTCGTTCGTCAAATCGATGGTAATTTGAACGATTTCGGTTTCGTTGAACAACAACTTCGGAATAGGATAAGTAGGCCTTTTTTCCGGTACAATGGTGTAATTACGACCGTCGTAACCTACCACCGCGTAAAACTGATCCAGCCCTCTGGACGCGTAAGCTTTCTCATTAAAAGTGAAATTTTGCGACCACTGATGCGGTCCGATTTCAAAATCGTAATCATACGTCCAAAATACTGTCTTGTTATTTTCAATGACACGATGATTGAAAATGAATACCATCAGCGGTTTGGCATTATCATTGTAAATGGAATAATACCTTAAATGCGACTCGTCATAAGGGTCGTAAGTGGTTGTGGCTGAAATATCGGGGAAGTGACTTCGAAATACCGATCTGTTGCCCATTTTTATGTGCACCTCGGTCGAATCCACCGGAATATACGGGTCGTAGGGTTCGACACTTTCGCTGCTGCTGGAATTGGTGCTTTTGGAATCCGACGACCAAGATTCCGAATCTTCCGACGAAAGAGGTTGGAAATAATCAGCCCTGCCGGGGGCCATCGTTCTGCGGCCGTTACTGTGGAAAACACATTTCGAACAGAGTAACGCGATTAACAAAAAATAACGCATTTTTCGAGGTACTGGCGTAACGCGAGGTGGTAAGATGTTTCTACTCGATTCGCTAGTAACGCCAAATTGAAAAATTAAATTCCGTTCGAATCGCGAGTGAGTTATAGTAATTCCTAGATAACGTCGTTCTTATCAATTCGGGTTAAATCGAACGCATGCATCATTGTTGATTAAATTTCATCGCGCCAAGATCGACAAATTGAAAAAAATTGGCGAAAGTGTACAAAAAAAGCTTTAATTAGTTGACAAGGGTCCAGTTTCTTCAAAATTTCTGGTGAATTGAATAAATTCTAGTCTTGGCATATCAAATTTGTGCTTGACTTTTCAACTGAGAAAAATTATTCCAAAAATTTGTGAATTTTCTTTTTTAGAAGAACAGGCTGTTGACTAGCCAAATGAGTCTCTACCAAAACTTTATTTGTAAGAAAATTCGTTTTTATATAGGTAGCAATCACTTCATAGCAGAAAACATCAAACAGCTATCGACACATTTACGATTCTATCATTGTTTATTTTCATTTTCCAGAACAACTACTCCATACATGCGGTTAAATATACACTTCAGGTTCAAAAAATGGCAATTTCGAAAAATCTTTAACAGAATTCGAAAAACATGATGCTCATCGTATACTACTTTGCGCTGCTGTGCAGCCTGAATCTCGTCCTGTCTCAAAATCAAACCACAAAAATCACCACGTCTGCTCCATCCTCCACGACAGCAGCGCAAAACGTGTCCAACGACTTGACAGCATCAGCCAGCCAACCGCGAGCCATCAAATCGAGAGCAGCTGCAGCTTTCAGTGAGTACATCTACCTATACCTAAGGATACATTTTTATCCGACTTCTTTTTATTAATAACAAATAACTCGTGTTCTCGATGAAGCAATAATCGCAGGTGCCTGAAGTTCACGAGATTTATATTTCGAAATGATGATATATGCACTTAGGTCGTACAGTTCGACGAACCGGTATCGAGTATCTACTTGTAATGTTTTTGAAAAACGTGATTAGGAATGCAAACATCGCCATAAATATGGAAAAACAACGACTGTAATTTTTTAATTGATAAGGAGCCTCTATAGTTTTGCCAAAAAAAAATTGGTGCAATGTGAGTTTTGATGTTTGATGTAAAAATTCTTTTGGAACTTTTCTTGAAATTGTTACGATGCTTTTTCGCAATTTATCCTTACGAATGATTCGATTTCGATACGGTTTGAGAAATTTTCATAAATGTGGAATGTCGTAAGTACAGTGATGCTGTTTGTAGTCACTGAGGTCATTTCGTTTCGTAGATACTTACAATGTACGTATATAATGTACCTACGTACTTATCTAGTTATTAAGAAATATTGCAAAATTCATTATTTTACTCTTATCAAGTTTTGTGATATACCCACAAGGTAGTAGGTACCTTACCTAGTTTAAAGGTCAAATATTCATTGGTTCGTAATGACTCGAACGTTTTAGATTTTTAACCAATCATCTTCCTCATTTGGTAATGTGTCTTGTCAATAAAAAAAAAATAGTACGGTACTTGGATGTGATATAAATTTTGTTTTGTTTAAACTTTATGTTGTACCTATTTCGCGTGGTCATTGATTTACAAAAAAAAATACAAATCTTTGATGGTCATACGTAAGAGTTTGGCGTGAATATATTTTAAATATTTAAAAAGATGTTCCAAGACTTGGGTTGAAATATAGTTGGTAGATGCAGGTATGAATCGAGGTGCCTAGTTTAATAATGACGCGTAACAAAAAATAACCAATTACATAAGTTACCTATTAAAAAGTAGAACACGAGTGGTAACAACTTGAGATGATTGCTTATCGTACGAAATATTATAATCGTAATTCAAACGTTGATCAGATTGTTGCCGCTCATTCTTTTTGTAGCTGATTATGAAAAAGAAAAGTTTCCATCGAAAGATGGTAGAAAAAAAGATATTATTAGGCACCTACAAATAATTTTGAAAAAATCGATATTATAACGACGCATTGCCCAAATTATCAACCTAGATACACCTTCCATAGGTCAGGTAGGTGATTTTAGATAGATGATTATTTCGGGTACACTTTTGGGTCAAAAAACTGGCATAAGTACGTCATTTTTGCGCAAATACGCGACACATGGATGAGTAATTCGCCATAGAACCGGATTGAAGTACACCTATGCGGCAATCGGAGCGGCGTAACAGATTATAAAATAAAAGTCACCAATCAATATTCAAAGTCTGGGTTATCGTAATGAGCACGTGTTCGATGAATTGAAATTACTCGGTGCGAAACCGGTTCGCGTGTTTTACAACCAATTAATGGAAACATCGATGAGCTCGTGCAAAAGCGACGCCCTTAAACAGACTTTTACGGATAGAGACAAAAAAAAAAATGCTCGAACGAAATGTGCCGGCCGCCGCACCGACATAAAATACTTTCACTTTAATAGTACATTGAACCAGTTCAAGTTACGTTAATACGACTGCTCAGTTTGTTTAATCCGAACGTTCGCTTCTGGGAACTAGTTTTGTTGTTGTTTTTTCAATTTTCTACTTTGGTGGCGTGGTGCGGTGCAGATACGTGTAGATAAAGTTGACTAGTCGAGAGTTACCGCAACACCCGCAAGAAAAACTGCAACACTGGCTGACCTAACTAACCTATTTTTAATTTTTCGAGTTTTTGACATTGCCACGTTGCGAAATTGAAATGCTTTTTCGAGACGAGGATTATTTTTTATGGTACAAGGTAGAAATGAGACGAGATGGCGCCACGATGAGAGTATTACGGTATTTTATAATGTCACTTTATGTCAATTTAGTAACATGTCACGTGTCCGTCTCTGACCGCAATACACCAGTAGGTATTTATTGAAATTAAACCAGTTTTGTTTTGTTTGTGTGTTTTACAGCTGAAAATTTCGCACTTTGCAAAAGAAACGTTCCAGAATTCGATAAATGCGTACGAGATGGATTAAATAACGTCAAATCTTACATACCGAAAGGTAAAAGTCAAATATTAACTATTACGTAATATGGTACATATACCGGTGCCCACAGAAAACGCACCTTATTATGTGTGTTACTGTTACCTGTATTATTTCGTTGGCTAGTCATGCTCTATGCGTTGGCGGCGTTATCACGGCATTACCTGCGGTGACATACATTTTCGAATATAGGTATAGATACTTATGGTTCACCCAAAGCCCAACCCGGTAACTATAAAGTTTGTTTACAGGATAATCGAGTAGATATAGGATAGCCAGGGTAACCGAAAACAAAAACCAACTCGGGGTAATAGGCAGAATATTGCAGCTTCTTCAAATGATACCCAGACATTTTCTTTCTCATCCTCTGAAAGAGAAGCGGACAGTTTTGATTTTGTTGAGAAATATAGAAATTTAATTAGAAGTTGAGATACTCGAATAATACTGAAAATGTAGTTCAAACAATATGTGCAGAAATTGGCCATCTTTCGATTTCGGTTTAAAAATGAAGGAAAAATTTTGCTCTTTTGCTCGATGTCATATTTGATAGTGATCTATGTAGTTTCAATAGAAAATAGAACCCATTGTTTTCGACTTCATTTCACTCATTCATCGTTCTTCCCGCCATTTTCAAACGTGAAAAACACTGTAAAGGTAAAAAGCGAAGCGACCACTCTGGAAAAGTTACTCAAAAAAAAGTTATTTGAAATTTGAAAAATTTTTCAAGTCCAAAAAGTCCAACAAAATATCTAAAAATCAGCGGAATGGATTTTCGTAAGTGAATTTCGCAACGGATTTTTTTTTTTCAAATTTCGAAATTCAATTCCAGGTACAAAAAGTGAGTAGAAATCTGAACATTTTTCCAAGGTCAAAAAAGTCTGTTAAAGTGTCTAAGAGTCAGCAAGTTCAAAAAAATCTCACAAAATGTAAAAAACTCCAGCATCAGGTAAAAAGTTGTCTGGTAAAAGTCTGAAAGTCAGCGTAATATCTGAAATGTTTCCAAATCCAAAAAATTTACCCCATAAAATATCGGAAAGTTACCCTGATTTAATTTTCCAAGTTTAAAAAGTCTAAATTGTTTGTCTGACAAAATATTTAAAAGTTAGCATTTTCTCTGAAAATTTTCCAAGTCCAAAAAGTCAATAGAAATCTGAAAATTTTTCAAATTTCAAAAAAATCTGACAAAATCTCTAAAAGTTATTTGTAAGTAATTTCGTAACGAAATTCATGGGCATGAAAAATGGATAAAATTTTCAGATTGACCACCAGCCTTAAAATACGTATATCCATTTCACTCGAGCAAAAATTTTTGCGGAAAAAAACATTTAAAAGCTTAAATGTTATCATTTTTTCAACTTTTCAGTCGTAAATGGGGGATCTAGACCCGCTGGACCCTCCTTTAATACGCCACTGGAACTTCGTCAGTATTTTTTTTTTACATCGAAGAACGCCATATGAGGGGTTTAGAACGAAAATCGAAAGGAGGATTGATTTTGCCTAACTATTCGATTAGACTCGAACCAAAATTGTGCCAAAAGTGTGCCTCATAAAAAGTGATTTGATATTCTGATTATGTAGTTAACCAATTTAATTTTAAAGTGAGAAAATTTTGACCACTGATAGGTACATACGTCAACGCATTGTTTCATTTGGTAATTTGAGCTGTTCATTTAACCCTTAGACAAGCACAAAAGTACAAAGTACGAATATACCTACAACCTACATAATACAAATTCAAAGACTATGCCTACCAAAGCATACTATACCTTTATGCTAAACCTATTCCAATATCGTACGTAAAAATTCTCCGCATAAAATTTAGAAAGTGGTGATTAGATCAAGATTAATGATTTGAAGATTTTAATCAATAAGTTACATATTTTTTTGACTTTTATAATTGCGGAAGAATGAGATTTTGGTACAGCTAATGTCACGATTAAAATAAAAATAACGCGTCGAGTGCATGATGCCGACGAAAAAAGAAAAGAAAAAAGAAGTTGTAAAGATTAATAACGTGATAAATACTTACTTCGTTTTAAAATATTTCATTTAAGTATGTGCTCAATAACGATGATAATCAAAGCTAACAGGGCAGCTTGAAGTGACGGTGTGCCGCAGTCTGTCTAATGAGCATTCAAATCGAGATTAGACGATATTAGGAAGTTTTTAATGAAAATCTTTAATCATTCGTAATGATCGTACGAAAGAGAATTTTTATTACGGTGGTATATGGTAATTGTTTGTACGAAAACCGAGTACCTACTTCCTAAAAAGGTTTCGCTCGTATACTTTTATGATTTATTGTTTGCCTTTCACTTGTTGATGAGTTGAATTTTTCAAGGGTAGGTAATGTATCCGATATGTACGATCGCGCTTCGGTAAATTTGTACCATTTGTCAAATTACGCAAGATATTTAAATTTAAGTATCTATTATTGCTTTCCGTTTCAATTATAATATCTCTTTGACGGGCCGCGTTTCATTTAAAGGTGTTCCGGAATTGAATATCCCCGCTTTCGACCCGATACAAGCGAAAGAAGTAGTTTTAAAAAGAGGAGGTCCAACGTTCGGCTATAAACTGAAATTGAAAAATGTAATGGAAAGTGGATGGAAATTATCGGATGTCACTAAATTCAAGTAAGTATGTTCGACATTTTTTGACATTGTACCTAGGAGGTTTCATATACGAACATAATAAACATAATTTATTTTTTGGCATAGATGAACTAAGCAAGGTAAATGTAACCGAGTTTTGTCAATGGCAACCCTGAACTTCTCAGAGGGGTTGCTCATTAATGATTGTTTCGTTGTTGGTTTTTTTAGGAGTAATTTGAAACTGAATACGGTGCAGTTGACGCAGTATTTCCCCGATAAACATTTAGAAGGCGAATACGAATTCGAAAGTTTAATCCTCAGTCCGAATTACAATAAGGGTCAATTCAATTTATCATTATGTAAGTACCTCTGGTATTTTAGAATAAGTGATGGGTGCTTGAAAATGTTGAAGTTGTAAAGTCGAGTTGAAATTTTCATTTTTAAAAATAATAATTCCGAAGGCCGAGACTAAAACTACTCATTTAGTGATACAGCCAATATGGCAGCATTGTCGGAAGAGTTGCCTATGCCTTGACAGTAAGGAGTCAAAATGAAAACCAGTTGAGCGTGCATGAAATCAAACTAGCAAACGTGTACTTATGTATCTGGGGCGTAAGCCGAAATGGTGATTTGCACGCCATGTACACCATTAACCTTGCATCATTAATTCGTTTTTGTTTTCTTAAACAATGCGATACGCTTACTTACCTATTCAATTGTCACACAGTAACGGTAGCTTTGGCATCATTCAATTTCAACTTGATTAAATAATCTTACAGATATTTAATTATAGTGTGCTTATAGTACATATAGACGATGAATTTTCTTTACTTTATTTTTTGATGCAGAAATCGAAAGTCAGTCGCAAAATATCATTCATACGTAATATTTTTCTACGTACCTAGCTAGCAATAAATTATTGTTTACGGGTCAGCGGTCGATAATTATTATAAAAATAGTACCTACCTATAGACGTATCTTTAGATTTGTAATTCAGCTAGGCTCTAGATACAGACGAACGTAGGTGCACATTATTCGCTACTTCCTGACAATTATTCAACATACTGGTAAATCACATGTTCTTTAATTACAGATGAACTCAATCAAACCACAACGTTGAGTAAACCAAGAAATTCTAAGTCAATTAAAGTGAACGTCGACGTTCAAGAAATCGGCGACATGAAATTACACATCAGTAATTTACTGAGGGGTAGAACGCGAATGGGTAAGTTGAATGTTATACTCATGTGACTGGACCGGGTGTCCAAATTTCGACTGGTGAATAAGAGGAGAGCTGGTGATAGTACTTGCTGATAGAAACAAAAATCTGCGTGTACACTTGTAGTCTACTTTCAAAATTGAATATCTACGCTGTAATACTTCAAACGGTGGTAATTTTTAAATAATTTTATTAATTTGAAAAAAAAATAGATTTCTCGGATGAATAGCTAAATGTATTATGTCGAGATGTAGAGCATGAAAGAAAAAAAATTGTTCACGTATGCATATGGTCTAATCTAAAAATTGAAGGAGTCGTAAAATTAACGAAAATCCTAATTTTACCATTTCTTTGATAATTTTTAGTCGGGTTTTAAATTCTTACGGTTCCTTAAATTTTTAGAATAGGCTATACATACACGATGCACGTATAAACATGACGATGTAGTGAGAAAAAAAACATACATTGGATTTTGACCAAATGTAAGAGCGTGGTTCATTTTGATTTAGAGATACGCCATAGGAAATGATAGACCCCTAGCTTAAAAGCGGAAGGAGCTGGGGGTGTTTAATAAGGGGTCACTTTTGAAAAACACGAATTTTTGCCACTTTTGGGTAGTGCCACCTGCCTGGTACCTCAGTCACCCGCTGAAAATGTGAAATTCAAGTTTCTTCACCTCCGGGAGTCATGACCTCGAAATTGGTTACTACTTATTCCACGCTACCAGGGGTTTGAAAAGTTGTAGGTCGCTTTAAAAAAAACGAGATTTTTGAGTTAGAAAAAAATTAAATACCCTCTGCTTGGTATCAAAACTGGATCTTAAAGGTCTCTGTTGATGGGGAAAAAAATTATTTCGATTGAAACAATAGAAAATTTTGCACTGCAGTCTTTTCAGCTTTCAATTTCTATAAAAAATTGATTTTCACCTTTAAAAAATCAGGAAATTTTGATTTTTTACAAAAATTGAAGGTTGGCAATACTGCAATGCAAAATTTTATATTTTTTTATCAAATTTATTTTTTGCAACAATAGTAGCCTTTCAGGTCCAGTTTTGGTAGCAAGCGGGGAGTATTTTTTTTTTTTTGTAGGTAACTCAAAACTCTCGATTTTTCAGCGATCTGCAACTTTTCAACCCCCTGGTAGAGGGCAATAAGTGGTAACCAATTTCGCAGTGAATGGCCTAACGAAGTGTAGAAACTTAGATTTCACCTTTACGGGGGATGACCGAGGTATGTACTAGGAACGTGGCACTGGGGTGGTCCTTATTTCGGAAATTTTATCAATACTCCCCACCCCAATTGGTTACTCATATGGAAAAAATAATTCCTTATTTTTTATTTCTTTCATAACTAAATAAATTGTAAAAAACTTCAAAAATACAATTTTTTTCATTTTTCAAAAATTTCAAGCAAAATGGTCACAACTTACCTAGGCACTTTTACCCAACAAAACAGGTCACAACTCCTACATTTTTATCCAAAAACTCTGTTTACAGCAATTGTTCATCTTTATACCTCTATTTTCAGGAACATTTATTTTCTATGTATGTATTTTCTTCATTTTGGATGATTTTTGAAAAGTTCTCAAGGATACGATAATAATGAAAAATCGCTTTAAATGAGTTTTTTGGGTAAAAATGTATGTGTTAAAACTTAAAACCATTTTATTTGCAAAAAAAAAATTTAATTTTTTTAGACGTGTTTCAAAAAACATCAAAAACATTAAAAACATCAAAAATTGTCATTTTTCATTGCCTCCTAAAAACAGGGGTAAATGTGAAAAATCTCCGAAAATGGTCTTCTTGGGTAAAAGTATCTACGTCGTGACCATGCTGTTTGAAATTCTTGAAAAATTGAAAAAATTGTGCTTTTTAAGTTTTTTTCATTTTTATAAATGGTGGGGGGGGGGGGGGGG
>FIZU01026794.1:0-11529 GCA_900064475.1 Pseudococcus longispinus
AAAAGTGGTATCCAATTTCGAGGTCAGTGTTTTGTTGCAAATTTTTTGTACTTCAAGTTTAATCATGTCCATTTTTTTGTTAAAACGCATATTTGAAGAGTTATAGGCAAAAAACAATGAGGGGGCTTCTTTGGGTCCACATTTGGGGGAGTTTCCGGGGTGCACAAGCCTCTACTCGAGAAGCACAAATGATTGGAGCTATTTTGAATTCGTTAAATTTTCATATTACTAGTGTTCGAGAAAGCATTTCTTACGCCCCACCCTTTGCTTTTTCAAATTCAGGGGGGAGGGGGTGAGCACAAATGAAAAGAGTTGGCGCACAAAAGAGCACAAACGATTACCCTTCTTTTCACCCCGCTACCTCAAATGGGTGGGGAACCATTTCTTACGCCCACCCCACAGAAGGGAGGGGGCACAAACAAAAATAAGTGATGCACAAAAGAGCACAAACAAAGCACAAACGAATGCCCCCATTTTCATCCCCCACCCCAAAAATGGTCGGGCATCATTTCTTACGCCCACCAATTGTCACAAATTATCTTTTTTAATTAGTGGTGGAGGGGGGTGAGCACAAATGAAAAGAGTTGGTGCACAAAAGAGCACAAACGAAGCACAAACGAATGACCCCATTTTCACCCCCCACCCTAAAAATGGTCGGGCGGATGAAATCGACCCAAAAAAGAGAGTAGAAAAACGGTAGAAAAATTCGAAAATTCCAAATTTATCCGATCCAAAAATTAAAGTAGGAATTGAGTGATGAAAAAATTAACGAAAATTAGTAAATTACACGAGTTTTCATTTGGAGGAGAAGCTTTAAAATCATGGATATGTTCCAGGATTTCATGAATAGAATATTGAATTTTGGCTTTTTCTCATTAAACCATTTCTCTGACATTTTTTGCCTCAATTTTTTGATATTGAACGAAATTTTAAAATTGAAGAAAATTGATTCTTTTTCATATTTAATTAAAGTTCCTTTTTTATTCGTGACA
Source organism: Pseudococcus longispinus (assembly GCA_900064475.1). Taxonomy (NCBI): domain Eukaryota; kingdom Metazoa; phylum Arthropoda; class Insecta; order Hemiptera; family Pseudococcidae; genus Pseudococcus; species Pseudococcus longispinus. The sequence goes on from FIZU01026794.1 coordinate 993, forward strand.
TTAAATGAAAAAATCAATCAATTGGACATCAGTTTTTGTTAAGTACTTCTGTAACTTTTGAACATTTTGTGAGACTTTACAAAACAAAATTTCATTTTCTGACTTTTATGAATGACTGTTTTTTATTATCTCATATTTTTGTAACATTTGAATATTTTATGAAAGTTCACAAAACATGAAAATTTATTGGGCACTTCCACATTTTCATACTTGACAATTTGTCGAAATGTCATTTCTTTTTTTTTCACTCTTCGGGTTCAGCTTTTTTTCGTCTTCCATTTTAGATCTTTTTTAGGTATCTTTTTGGATTAAACACCTACTCCTAAAACATATCCATGTTGAAACCTAGTCGTTTTTTTAAAAGTTTGATTCGATTTTTGTTATTTCATAAATCATCGACAAAATACTTGGTACTTCAATTTTCCACTAGAATGGATCACAACGTTGTACGAAGACTGATACAAAAAGTGAAATTGAAATTTGAAAACTGATTTAGAATGATTTTATTTTCAGATTTCAATTTTAAAACCATTTATATTCAATTGTTTTCCTAAATTTTCACCTTAAACCTTGACCTCAATCTTGAACCTCAAACTCAATCTTCAATCTCAACTTCAAACCCCAATCTAAAATTTCGAACTTTTGCTAAAATGTCTCAAGTTTGACGAAAAAATTTTCGTTTGCATTATTATTTCTTGCATTTCTAGAAGGTTTCCTAAATTTGTTGCATCACATTCAAATTTCGAGATAGATACAGTTTTTTAAACAAGAAAATCATTTTTAAAAAAATGTTTCGATTTGATTTCGATAGTTAAAGTTGATTCTGTTTGTTAGGTTAGGTTTAGAATAATTCAAAATGAATGACCTTTGCTATTTTTTTTTTGCAGTGTTACAGATTCGAAAATTCCGCAAAAAAAAGCAATCAATCGAAATCAAATCGAAACATTTAAAAAAAAAATGATTTTCTTGTTTAAAAAACTGTACCCAACTCAAAATCTGAATAAGATGCAACAAATTTAGGAAGCCTTGTAGACATGTAAGAAATATATATATAAATAATTTCTGTTTACGTCTTCTCAACTTCTAAAAATACTTATGAACTGTTTCAAAAGCATGAGCACATTTTGAAAACCAAGTTTCTAAACCGAATTCAATTATATTTTGGAACAGAAATTTTCTGGCAACACTGATTTTTCAAAACAAGTTCAAACAACAAAAAATACAATAAGAGTCTGTTTTTCACAAAAAAACAAACTTTATAAAAAAAGATGCGAATTATCATTCATGCAGGATGTTCCGGTAGTAGTGCACCGCCTTCAAACCAGAGATGCAACTACCCAAACTACAACAGTGTATGCGCTGGTAAATGTTTCAAAACGCCGTAACTCCGCTGATAATATACGTAGGCATTTTTTTTTGAAACTTTCTTGTAGAACTTTTTAAGCTTCACAAAAATTGTTTTATTCATGTTTCGTCTAACTCTAAAATTGAAGGAGCTACAATGATTTGAAATTTTGTTATCTTCATAACTCCTTCAATTTTCAAGATATGCAAAATTTTGTAAGTCTTTTTTATCAAACTTTTTGAGCTGCACGAAATGAACTAACAATTTTTATCATAAATCCAAAACTGAAAGAGCTACAACCATTAAAAAGATGAAAAGTGGCATTATATTTTCTTTAACTGCAATTTTTTCTTTTCAAAAACTTTTCAAAATGCTCTCTCGTGTTTTAAATCTTTGAGTTGGGCAAAAAATTATTAGCTCATTTTATAGACCTCAAAAAGCTCAACAAAAATGACTCTTACAAAATTAGGCAAACTTGAAAATTGTAGGAGTTATGAAGCCTACACATTTTCAAATCATTGCAGCTCCTTCAATTTTAGAGTTATGCAAAACATGAATATAACTCTTTTTGTGAAGCTTAAAAAGTTCTACAAGAAAGTTAAAAAAAAATTTGCCCATCTATTATAAGTTTGATTTCTCTGAAAATTTATTTCATCCTCGGGTGGAACGGTTTCCTTTAATTTAGGCTTATTTTTTGATAATACTTTTCATTTTTCGAAATTTCTGAAATTTCCATTAATAATTCACAGGATTTTTCCCATTGCCAAATTTTTTTGTAAAGAAGTAGATTTCAAAATATGTCACTAGCTGAATCTTATTTGAATTAAATTCAGGTTTCGTTCTAAAAAACCATTCAAACATAAAAACAATAAAACAAGTACCTATTCAAGGGACAGAGAAATAAAATTCACAACAAACCCGAAGCTATCAAATTGAAAAAAGGTCCTTTTCATAGCTACCAATTACAAATTTACCAACTCTTTTTCACATTCTTTAATATTCAACTTATACAATTGAAAAGCTTCCTCTCAAACACCCCTCCAACTTCTGGATCATATTATTTTCAAAAACCATCGTCCTTTTTTAAAAAATTAACCAAGATACAATTTCATCTCTTTATAATAATCCACAAAAAATACATATATGTACATTCACCCAACGAATTCCTTTCTCTTTCTCAAAACACATAAGCGAAAACAAACACCCGCAAGAACATTTAAATAATTCGCCCAGACCCTAATCCAGAGCAGACAGCAGACCACTATTCTACCATTCAGAATCGTTATAATAGAATCACTTATTCGAAAACTTCGTTAACCAGTAAAACTGAAAACAACCAAAACAACACGTTTTATATCACAATTAGGAAGTTGGCTTCAGCCAATGAATCATAATCCACTTTAGCGTGACCGCAACGACGACAATTTCGGTAGGTATACGCGGTAAGTTTCATATGCTCGCACTTGACTATATACATTTCGCAAAACGGTAACAAACAGTTGCATTTACATACGTACGTCAAATTCCCCCAAATACATATTAACTGATTGTACACAGCTTATACAACAATATAGAAAGTATTCAAAAATAATTTAAAAAACAAAAAAAAAAAACAAAAAAAAACACGAAGGAGTCAATTATTGTTAAGGAGTCAGCATGAGCAAAGTTATACAAAATATAAGACAATGCGTATGAGAAGAACGATGATGTGCTTGACCTCCGTGTTGAATGGCTGCGGGGTGTTCGCCTGAAAAGAAATACCATCGTTTATAACGATGTTTAGCAGTCTTATAGATAGGAAGATCTTTTTTCAAAGGTGATTGTTAAATGGCAAATTTCGACCTTTTTCTGAAAGGGGACAGGATCGGACTGGTAGCCAAAAGGTTTTAGAGATTAATTTGGGGGAGGTGCAGTGCAGGGGTATTGGTGGAGTGAGAGGTTTGATGTGGTGGAAGGTTGATACGGTGGATGGTTGTTGAGGTGAGTAGTTTGATGTGATAGACGGTTGGTGCGGTGAGGGTTAATGTGGTAGGTGGTTTGATGTGTTGAGAGGTTTGATGCAGTGGGAGGTTGGTGACATAGGCAGTTTGATGTGGTGGTATGTTGATGCGGTGAGAAATTTGATGCCATGGGGATTTGGAGTGATGAGGGGTTGTTTTGTTGGGAGGTTTGATGCGGTGGGTGGTTGTTGAGGTGAGTAGTTTGATGTGATAGAAGGTTGATGCGATTGAAGATGGTGGGGTGAGGGTTAACGTGGTAGGTGGTTTGATATGTTGGGAGGTTTGATGCAGTGGGAGGTTGGTTTAATAAGCAGTTTGATGCGCGGGGGGGGGTGGTTAGTGTGTTGAGTAGTTTGATGTGGTGGGACTTGGGAGGTTGATGCGGCGGGCAAATTGATGCGATGAGGGATTTGAAGTGGTGAGGGTTGTTGTGTTGGAAGGTTTGATGCGGTAAATAGTCCAGTACAACGGCTCACTGGACAAGTGGCCCAGTAGACTGGCAGGCCAGTCCAACCCTGATAGATGTTTTGGTGTTTTTAATCAACATCTTCTGTTTATTACTCGAGAAGAAAGAAACTTGGGAAATTTTTCATGAGCATTCAAACGATATGATAACTTTTCGTGCAATTTTCTTATTTGTGAAATCATCGGGGGAAAAATGAAATTACTCATAAAAGTATATGAAGCAAAAAAGTAATTACATCATTTGAAAGGTAATTTTATCCTCTTTCAAATAAGTTATTACGAAAAATTTCCAAAATGGTTTCCTTCCCAAGTTATAATCTATGGAAATAATGAAAGAATTTCTGATGAAAAAAGAATAATATTAAACATGAAGTATTTTTGGGTTCTACAAGTTTGGTCAGTTCCTAATGCTTTTTAATTCTGAAAAAAAAACTCAAAAGTTTGGCACTTTCCCTCGCTTCAAAATCCAACCATTCTTTACATAGGTACCAAACAATTCAAAGATTTACTTACCATTTAACACGTGAACTTCTATAGACTTTGGCTGACCATTCGAAGGATTACATTGATACCTTCCATTATCGGAATCTGTGGCTTTTTGTATTAACAAATAACTCGTCGTGGTGTCACCTTTTTCGGTGATAACGTTAACGCCACCTCTGGGAGAATCGTAACTGATCATCTGCAAACAGAAATAAATTCACGGTTGAATTTTCAAATAGCCTACGCCTCGCACGTTGAAAAAAAAAATCGCAATAGGGCGGGTTATTTGGCGACTCTAGAATGCGACGAATTTTCACCAATACACGTTGAAGAAATGAGCTCGTTGGCTGCGAAACGTTGCCTCACTTCGCCTCACGTTCTGTACTTTGTATTTAAAAATTATCCCAGGCAAACTTTGCCCGCGACAATCACATGATATAAGTGAATGGCTAATTAAACCCGCACAACGAGCATTAGCGACAATTTACATAAACGTTATGACTCCCATAAGGGTATAGAAATGGAGAAAGTTTGCCAACTCGTTGAAAACATAGGGTAACCGCATTCGTACTGCTCCTAAGAGCACCACCAATCCGGCTTATTTTCATCGCTCTCTGCTCGCCCCTCTGTCCCGCACGCATTTACATACTCTACGGCGTGGAGAGGCGCGGATGCGGAATTGAAACCATTAAAAAGCACGCCGCCATAGCTCAACAAAAATATTCTTTAGTAAATCATCCAAACAACCGAAGCCGCGTGAACCAGTCGTGTAAAAGCTTTCGAAAGGTCGGCTAGCGAGTTAATAAGTTTATGTCGTGTAACGAGTACCTGGCACGCAACCCACAGACGCGCGTATAATCGTTGACACTGTTTTTTCTCCACCTTCTTCTCCTCGTATTCTCCTTCGACGCGTTTTTTTTTTCGCCAAAAGGAAAAAAAAACTACCTAAATCAGTATTCACCCTCGTACGCGCCACGACGCGGCGGCGCCTGACGTCACCTCGAGCCAAAATACCAGTTTCTAGCTTTAAAATAGATTTATTACTTTTGTCTCGTGGGTCAAACTTTCCTCCTATAGCCAACTTGTACGGCTAGGTCACCTGTACGCGCCGTTCTTGTGTTGGTAATTCACCGCCTCGCAATTTAGATCGCCGCTGATATAACTGATTATATAGAGACCGGTACAAACTGTTCCCGACCGTGATGGAAGGGTTCGAAAAGTTTGGACAAACCGTCATTGACGAAAGTTTATACCGAACGAGCGTGTTCTGTTCATGTGCTTCGAAATACCTTATTCCTAATACCATTCCTATTCGAGCTGTGTTGCCTTGGAAGTATAAACGTTTACAGGACCGGATTTAAAATTGGTGTCCCCTGAGGTGAAATGATTAGTGGAAGCCTCTTGACAGTTTCTTTAATAGCTTTGTTTACTCGCTTTCAAAATTTAAGAAATTCTTCAAATATTTCTCAATTTTGTGAAAGGAATGCATTCAAAATTCAAACGAAAAGCGACTGTTTTAATTTTTTTATTAGGGTAATATGATGTAAAAAAATTGAGGATTCTATTTTGAACCAGACTGTCATGAAGAAGAATATGACTTGTAAGTTGTAAATCGTAAAGTGATTTAGGGTTTCTATTTTATCTATTAAATTTATCTAAAATGATCTCAACTTTAGATTAATTCATTGTTGAATTAGAAGTACTTGGAAGGGAAACGAGGATAGACTAACTTAGGAAAATTTGCCCTCAAGTACAGATTCAAAAACAATGTAAAATTATTACTTACCTACAATTTTCAAAAGAGCTGAAGCGTAAAAAATTTGTGAGGACAGGAGGGAGGAGGTGACATGGTTGAATTTTTTTCAAAATATTTTTTTTTCGAGACCCAAAAACTGAAAAGTGAAAAAAACTACTTATTTCTATATTTGAAAGGAAAAAGTTTTTAATTGCAAAAAATTGAGAAAATTTCATTTCATTTATTTGAAAAAATTTTCTCGAGTGTACCCACATAGTGCCCACAATCTGAAGATTTCAGAACCCCCCCCCCCCCCCCCCCCCCCCCCTCATAAGACATATCAATGTCAATATAATTATTTTTCATGAATTTCACCCAAAATTGCATATTTTTTCTTACCAAGGTTGAATTGGTTTGATCAGTGACGTATTAAGTATTGAGGGGGGGGGGGTCTGGATCTCTGGACCCCTTTTGACGTCTCAAATATGGAAAAAATTATGAAATTTCAATTTTTGAATGTTTGTTTCTTTAAAACATTTTATGAAAATTACATTTTGCCAAGTTAAATAATGAAACTGATTTGAAATATTCCAAACTGCCTCCAATTGGCTTCAAAATTGTTCGAAATTGCTTTAAAAAAATGTTTCAAACAAGTTCGGCAGATTTTAAATCATTTCGGATTTGAAATCTAAAATTTTCCAAAATCTGAATTTGGATTTTAGATTTTAAATCTAATTTTTTAAAGGATTTTGGATTTTGGAATTTGAATCGCAAAATAAATAAGATTTGGATTTTGAAGCATTTTCAAAACAGTCAACAAAATCCAAAATTCTTTCTTTTTTTTTCGTTGCCAAGAAATGATTTGTATTTTACAATGGCGAGTCTAAGGAGGTTTCTGAGGGTTCTGGACGGGTATGGACCCTCCCTTGACGACTAAAAAGTTGGGAATAATGATGAAATTCAAGCTTTTGAATGTCATTTTCTATTAAAAATTTCGCCCTCGCTTCCCTCGGGCGCAATACATTCCCACTTAGTTTAATAAAATGATGGGTACCTTCCTATTTTTAAAAATTTTACATGAAATTTCATCCCCCCCCCCCGCAAAGATCCCCTCTTGATTGCCTGTCTGACTACGTCACTGCTTTTTTACTATCATATTGTAATTCTTTTTTTCTATTCCAAAACTTGGTAAAAAAAAAATGTAAAATGATTTTGGATTTTGAATTTTAAATCCAGCTTTGAGAAAGATTTTAGATTTTAAATCCAGTTGTGAAAAAGATTTTGGATTTCAAATCTAAATATGACAAAGATTTCGGATTTTGATTTTGAATCCCCCTGTCCCTCAGATTTTGCCGAACCCTAGTTTCAAATCAACCTAAAAATTTTGAAATCGAAAAAAACTTTTCAAAATAGCTCAAAACTTTGAATATTATTATTTTAGTTGTTTTGTTTCACACAATGATGATTATTTTTCAAAATTTTACATAAAATTGCTTTTGACTCATTTCCTCCTCTTCTCATGAATGTTTGTCTGGTTACTCTACTGTCTAAATAATTTTTTTTTTCGTCAATTTAGCTTGAAATGTTCGAAATAAAGTTGGAAATTTTCACTAGCTGTGTACCTACCTACTTGGCACTTCAGTTGATCAAAAAATAAAAATATTGAATTCGTAATTTTGGCGTGTTCTAAAAATTTGATGAAAAGTAGTGAAAAAGTACTTGTTGATTTTTGAAAAAAAAAATTTCGTAGACACTATGAAAAAAAAATATTGAAAAAATTATCGTATGAGGGAAAGGGTTTGTATGTCATTATTCAAGACTCAATTCAAAAATTTTGGCTGCATTTTGATTACTTTTCTTTGATTTTATAGCTTACTCAGTTACTTTTTTTTCTCAAATCTCGCTCCGATGCATGATTCATATAAAATTGAACAGAAAAAGGTGGAATATTATGCATTCGTAAAGTATAGGTACCTATTCGCTCGCACGCACTTGAAAATAGAACAACGAAAGCATGCGCTTTCTTATGAAATTAATTTTGACCTTGATCCATCAATCAATGTTCTCATTCGTGTAACCACCATGTGTTTTTTTCTTCTTATGCATTCGTATGTAACCGTATTTTGATTCGAAATGCTTCGCTTATTTCATTATTATGTTGTTGTAGCGAAAACACATGATTCGAAAAAAAAAATCTAGGCGAGTTCCACCAAGACAATATTGATTTTCGTATGAAAAGAAAGATAGGTACTCTGGATGTATGGAGGCGAAGGCGACGCGACGTGGGTTGCAGGGAATAAGTTAGGTATTTTTACACGAAAATAGATAAATGAAATGAGATGTCGATGTACTCGAGTATTATTACCAGACAGAGAATAGGTTAGATGAAAAAAACTGATCAAATGCGCGTTTCTTAATTATGTTCCAAGTTGGCATCGTGTATGTACGCGTAGCATTATACTTGAAAAGCCGAACACTTGGTCGTGTAACCTCGCTCTTCTATTATTTTAGTCTTCGATGCCTGCGGCCAAATTTTCATAATTATTTCAAACAATGTAATCGTACGTATTTGGTGGCTTCTACATGTTCGTATGTGGATGAAATTCGATTCGAAACCACACTCTTGACTCGTGATTTTCCAACTATCAAAAAGGTACCTACGTGGGTAGATTTTTACGCGCTCATCTTGCCTATCGACGCGGTATTAAGTTGAAAATCGCATTAAAATATTCGCGAGGATTTACCGGAAATTTAAATTCGTCGATTTTCGATTCGCCGAGTTGTTATTCGGTCGTCTACCTTGAGGAAAAATTGCTCATGTGACCTTGGAAAGAAATTCGTGGTTCTCGTTTTGAGAAAATTTCACCATGTTGGCTCGATCGAGTTGAATCATTATGAAAGAATTTTTTTTGAAATTTGATGGAAATTTCAGTCATTCAGTCTCTTAATACTTATTGGGATGGGATATGGCTAAGGCGATTAGTATCCAGCAGTGGCGGCTAGAGGTAAGGAAAATAGACGGGCATTTTTTGAGAAAGTAGAACCACCACCCACCCACCCCCTTGACCAATGCTCATCCAACACCCCCCCTCGCTTGTTTAACGCACAGGGTCGTAGCGAAGGTATCCGTTTGGGAGGGCAAAGAACCCAAAATTCCCAACTGAGTAATATGAAATTCCCAATTGGTCAATTTTTATAATTTTCGGATGGTGGGAGAGGGGAGATATAGACTTATTAAAAAAACCTTATATAATATACTTATTGTGTTTTTTTTTTAACTATACGTAAATTTTGAATCATTTTTTAAAAATGGGATGAATATTTTCATGAAAATGGGAAAAAGTGATGAAAAGTACTGCCCGAGCGAAGCGAGTGCGAAATTTTTCTGAAAACCCATATTACGAAGAGACAAGAGGCTAATTTTTAAACATCTCTTGTTGGCTGAAACCAATATCAAAATTATATTGAAGGCAATTAAAGCAATAGACCGTAATTTCTCATGAGCGTGACTTGGGGTACATGTTGGAAGGGCAAGGGGCGCATTATTTTGTCAAATTGAAGAAATTTATTGAGCCCGAGCGAAGCGAGGGCGAAAATTTTTCGGAAAAAGGCAAATAAAAGCTGAAATTTCATTGAAAAAAATGTGAATAATTTTATACAGAATTTCTAAAAATATATTCATTATTTTGTTAAAATAAGATGTGTCTGAGCGATGAAAGGGCGAAAATTTTTATAAAAAAGGGCATTCAAAAACTAAAATATCATAAAAAAAATAGAATTTAATTTAACCTAAATAAATTTTAATAACATGCGCAATATTTCAGTAAAAGAAATCATTTCATTGCGCCCGAGCGAAGCGAGGGCTAAAATTTTTCACTTTTTTCCTCAAAAATCTTTTTGTTGTGATTTTCCAAGTAAGATTGCAATTTTCCAATTCCCCGCTCGCTACGACCCTGCCTAAATATGGGAATGAGGTGCATTATTTTGTTAAACGGAGTAAATTTATTGAGCCTGAGCGAAGCGAGGGCGAAAATGTTTGCAAAAAAGGGCATCTAAAAGCTGAAATATCATTGAAAAAATACATGATTTTATTTGAACAAATGTTGAAAATATTTGTGCCCGAGCGAAGCGAGGGGGAAAATTTTTGCAGAAAAAGGCACCAAAAGTTTGAATTTCGTCAGTTTTCCAACTGTTTTTTCTCAAAAATCTTTGGTTGTTTGTCTATCCTAGCATTTATTTTCGCTATCTCCAGTTCACAATTTGAGAACGCAGCCTTTTTATTCTCACTCAAACGCATTACGCAAATAGGTGACTATATACCAGATGAGAAAATTTATGCTCTTTTCTGTATGATCTAGAACGAGTCTATTTAATTTCAATTTTAATTTTGAATATAGATAGGTAAAGGTACAGGTGTAAAGTAGGAGATCTCAATTCTAAACACACATCAGTATTCAAATCATAAAAATAAAGATGTGCTTATATGTAGGCCATACATATAAGTTTTAG
>FIZU01026796.1:0-19887 GCA_900064475.1 Pseudococcus longispinus
TAAAGTCTGACAAAATGTCTAAAAGTCAGTATTATCTGTAAAAATTTTCCAAGTTTAAAAAAATCTGACATAATGTTTCAAAGTCAATGGAAATCTGAAAATTTTTCTAAGCCCAAAAAAGTCTGAAATTACGTCTGAAAGCCAGCGTGACGAAATTTCGTGACGGAATTTTCCGCGAGATCACTCTCCATAGCAAAAGCATATCCTATGCTAATATTTACTAATGAATAATTTACATAATTACCTCCAAAAGAAAATCCTCATAATAAGATTCACTTCAGAATCATTTTTTCGAAAAGTGTTTTTATTCTACCTTATTTTACAGAACATGTTCATCGACCCTTTTTTCAAAAAAATTTCCTAAATTGAGTAAATTATTCTTAGAAAATTTTGAACGTGTGTTTTTAAGGGGATGTTTGAATATTTGAATGAGCCATCTATCAAAATTGTCCTTCAATTTCAAGGCCATCAAGGGGCACAATAGGCAAAAATGTAAAATCCAGTCCCAATGTGCAGCAGCTTCCCTTATTTCGGGGGAAATTTTTCAATGCATGTTTTTTAAAGAGAAGGTCTGAACTTATACCTACTCAGTACTCGTAAATGAGTTACTTCTCAGTTCTCAAAATGATATTTTGACATTGTAGCAAATTTAATTTGTAGTTTTGAGGGGTTTTATTCAACAAACACCCTATGTCCCATCAAAGAACACCCCAAGTGCTTTACCTTGAGACAAAAATTGACCTTTTTTCCTCAAAAAGTTCCCCTAAAATGGGGTAACTTTTTTTTGGAAAATTTTCAATTTGTGTTTTTTAAAGGAAGGTTTGAACTTTCGAATGAGCCATTTTTCAAATGCAAAAATGTAAAAAATATTCCAAGGTACAACAGTTTGCTCTATTTTCATCTCAAATTTTTTCTATTCGTTTAAAAAGCTTGCACCAAACTTCACACTTGGACATATACGCTGCTTCTGAAAAAATTCCAAATTACTGCCCCTTCAAATTCGATATAGACAATATTCATTCAAAATTTCTCGTTTGCTTTCCAAGAAAAAACAATGCAACCATGCCATCCCGTATATTGACATCTGAAGAAGTTCTAATCGCGATGAAGAAAATTATCAAACTGATAATTTCCATTCAACCGTTCGAACACTCGAGATATTCGATTTAACGCACTGATTCATATTTCAGACCGAATGTTTATAAATGCACCAGCGCAACACGATTAACCTTGTATTCGCGCCGAGCCTGGGACGGTAAAAAAACTATAAATTTCGTCTTCGAGTTATGTACGACACTTACTTAACGTAACGATTATTTCAGTTTTTTGAAATTATTACTTTAGATCCTATTTACGGCGCAATATCGAAAATAAACCTAGAAAATGCATTCGACTTTGTCTTCGGTATGCAGCTATTAAAGATGAAATATCATTTGATTTTGCGATGATGATTTTTTTTCTTACTTTGCTCGCGAGTAATTAAAATGGAAACGAATTTTTTACTCGGTTAAATTTCACGATTAGTCATAAACAGTCCGAAGCTTTATACGTAGACCTACGAATACACTTCGAACGTTTTGGTGATATCGAGAAATGATTTATTACGTTATTAAGAAAATGATTAGCAATTTACGAAATGATTAACCCGCTGGATTAATTTCGATATCAATGCGAATATTTGAAGTATTTCATTGATTTATCAGCGTACTCAGACCTGCTCGAAACGATTACTAAGATAAATGATACCTATGCATTGCTACACCTTTGGCTTGATGGTTATACGAATACGAATATCAGCGACGTCGTTAAATAGTCAATTACCTTTAACCGTTTCTTCAACGCTATCTAATAAATTATGGTATTTTAGCCTCGCCGATTCATACTTTAGCTCTTTAGCTACGTCTACGTACTTTGCGCCTGGCCGATCGAGTTGCTGAATTTCGCATTCAAAAGTTTTTCTAACGCGTGTATACATTGCAGCGCAAAAGACCCCATTAATAATGACCCGAGTTTTCGTTTTATAAAGAACGAATTCTCTCAAATACACAAGCATCACATTCTACGTAACTTGCAACAGTAACTATACGTCATACTATAAATCGTACATAAAATTCAAATTCTGGTAATTTAAAAGCTGCAAATTCGGTGTAAAGTTTTTGGCCATTTTTGTATAGTCGCGAGATATTGCCTTAACCAAACACGCTTTTTTGAAACCGACATGGGAAAAAGAAATGTGTAGCTGGAGAGCATTTTAATTTTTTTTTTCGTTCGATGTTTGTACGTGGATTAGAAACGAAAAAAAAAGGCGAATACGCCGAACGAAATTTAATTTTATGATTCTCGCAGATATTCGTTGTTTTTTTTTCAGTATAATTTCGCACGAGTATTTTTTCTAAAGGTTTCGGTGACCAAAAATTTAAAATTTTGATTTCAGCTGGTGTAATTCGTTTATTTGTATTGTTTCAAGTATAAATCTTGGTTCGAGAATAATGAGAATGGTTTTTTCTCATCGGTTTGTACTCGTATTTCGACACGGGTTCATTTGTACGTGAGATACGAACCATTTCGGTGCGGTATTTCAAAGAAATGTGTAATTTTTACCAATTTTAAGGATGAATGAACCCGTTTTGGCAGAAATTCTTCGTCGCGAGGTTTATAGAGCCGTAAATTATGGGAATTCGTTGTATCAGCGGATCATATTTTGATACACCGGGGGAGTCGAACGCAGCGAGGGAGGAAATAAGCTCGTGCCGTTGTCGCGATTATACAAAAAATTATTGCTTTTCTGCACTTTCGCAATTTTTTCTCCCTTTTCGACTTTGATGTGAAATATACGTGAATTTATTTGAAAGAAGGGGAGAAGAGAGGGGAAGTTTACAGCGGATTTCGTTCGGATGGGAAATTTATAACTGAATGAATATAAAAAATTTTACATCGATGTAAAATCATATTTTACAATAGAAATTTTATTCGAAAAATAGGCTTCCTGGAAGATTGTTTCCCATGTCAAATGTTAATTCCGCTTTTCTGAGTTTTTTTCCTGTGAAAAGTCTATGTTATTGATGTACAAGGCGTCGCATATCGTTGTGCCTGTCTTTTATATTTTAGGGTAAACGAACGTTTGAAAAAATTTCGAAAAAATTCGAAAATTTTAAGTAGAATTTTTTTTAGTTTTTATCATTTTCTGTCAACTTCTACTTACCTATCATTATTCATTAATATTAACATAGGATATGCTTTTGCGATGACCAAACCTGTAAATAAGGGCACAAAATACCGTCACGCTGACTTCTAGACATAATGTCCGACTTTTTTGGACTTGGAAAAATTTTAGAGATAATGCTGACTTTTAGACAGTTTGTCAGACTTGACTTTTGGACATGACCTATTTCAGACTTTTTTGGAATTTAAGAAAATTTCAGATTTTCATTGACTTTGACACATTTTGTCAGACTTTTTTGTATGTACTTGGAAATTTTTTTAGATTTCCATTGACTTTTAAACATTATTTCAGACTTTTTTGAACTTTGAAAAATTTTCAGATTTTCATTGATTTTTAGACATTATGAAAATTTTCCAAACATACTTTCTCTCCATAAGTAGACTATAATAACAACATATTGAATTTTCATCTAAATTTCATTTTGAACATCGCACACGTGGCGCAATTTTTCATCATAAAATTAATTCCTGAAAAGATAAAAGACTGCAACCATTTTTAAACATTAGGTATAGGTATTCATTAAATTTTCACCTTGAGGAAATATGCTTAGGTATACTTAGTTTTAGGGTTAATCGAATATGGGATATTGCCATTAAAATTTCCAAAGGCTCGAAATTCGCCAGAGACGAAGCCGAAAACAAGCCCAACGAAAGTGAAATTCAAACAAACAAGATTTTGACGACGTCGTAACCGAAATTGAAAAAAAAATTCGGCAAAAAAATTAATTTCAAGCTTGTTATTGGTATAGGTTAGGAATTAAATTCAAACTAGGGTAATCTCCGAGGAGTTGTTTCAGTTAAAGCGACACCTTCGAATGATCCGAGCTACCTACGAAGAGGAGATTCATTATTATAAAATGAACAATTAAACAGATTCGTCGCGTTAGGTACCACCCGTAGAGCGCGGCGGCGGTTTATAAATAATTGATAAATCATGCCTCGAACTCGAAACAATGGTGACACAACACGATGAATTAAAAACGTATTTTCATGGTTGGTAATTCATCTCCCCGAAGATTCAGGTACTTGTACTCGTACGCCGAAGTGTCAGACGAAGAAATAAAACCATGTAGGAACTGCATACTTGGTATCGAAATAATATCCATTTATAAGTTCTTAGTTCTATTCAATTTTTCGCGGTTCTTTTTAATTAAGTACCGGTGATGAAGTGGTGATGAAATGGTGTGATGCGATTTTTCAATATTCAAGTTAGCAGTTGTAATGAGCTGTCGAAGTGATCGTTAAGTTTTATTTATTGCAATGCTTGTGCGGAAAGAAATCCTATGTAGTTGTGCAGTATGTTCAAGTATATTCGTAACTTTTGTTTAAACATCAATAACATTTTTGGTGAGGGAAGAAGAAGACAGGTATTCGAGAGAGGGTATTGGGGGTTAGAACCTTTTCCAGAAATAATTGAAAAACCAAAATAACTGATCACGTGTGAGGTACCAGCACTGTAAAAAATGTAATAGTGGAAAAATCGCTGTATTTTAAAGGTGTACGTACCTACCATTTGTCCAAATTTTCAAGACTTTTTTGAACTCGGAAAATTTTCAAAAACTCAAATTAATTTTTGGACTTGGAAAATTTCAAGTGTATGGACTTAGAAATTTCAAGCAGACATTTTGTCAGACAGTTTTCTATCTAACGCGGACTTTTAGAGATTTTATTGGGGTTTTTTGAATTTGGAAAACTTTTCAGATTTCTACTGACTTTTTGTATTTAGAATGGTTTAATTTGAAATTTCTTGAAACTTTTCAAGTCCATAGGTAAAATTGAAATTTTACAAGTACAAAAATTAATTTGAGTTCTTAAAAATTTGCCAAGTCCGAAGAAAAAGTGTGACAAAATTATTGAAATTCAGCGTAATATCTGAAATTTTTCAAATTCAAGAAGTCTAAATTATTTGTCCGACAAAATGTCTAAAAGTCAGCTTCATCTCTGAAAATTTTCCAAGTCCAAACAATCAATGGAAATCTGAAAATTTTTCCAAGTTCAAAAGAATCTGAAAAAATGTAAAAGTCATCGTCAAGGAATTCCGTGGCAGTATTTATCTACGGACACGAAAAATGAACTAAAAAAATGGACAAAATTTTCAGATTTACCCCCATTCAAGACATATCCATGTCAATATTCTTCAGGTACCTATTTTGTTAAATTAAAGATATTTATTGAGCCCGAGTGAAGCGAAGGCGAAAATTGTTCTAAAAAAAGACATTCAAAACCTGAAATTTCATCATTTTTCCCAACATTTCAGCCGTCATGGGGGGGCCATGACTCCCTTGCCCCCGGTCACGCTACTGATTCACTTCATTATTTTTAATTACTTCTCACAATTGAACAAAACACGTCAAATTATATTTTTAGTCGTCAGTCGTCAAATAAATTAGTCTCCGACTTTCGAAGAAAAACAACTTTCTGTTGAAATACCAAAAAAATGATAGAAAGATACAATAGGTAAGCGTATAATTACCCGTGGTTTTTTAATTAAGTACGAGTAAGTATTTTGCATTTTTGATTTTTTGTTGAAGCATGCGTCAAAGAAAGATACTCGTGTATTTCAGTTTTTTGTATCATTGGTCAAATAGCTTAAACCATAATTCTTCGAGTAAACTCCCTACACATTTCCACCTTCCAAGATTAAATGATTTTCCCTCTAGAGAAAAACTTGCATCAAGTACGTAATTTTTTGATTTTTTTGAAGATGATTTGAGTGAGAGGGGACCTGCACCCCACTTCCTAGTTTCGTCCCTTTTGGCTTTTCACTCGACGCATACCCTTTTTTGGGCCTTTTTTCAATTAACCATGGCAATGCCGAATCCAGATTTATCCGCAGTTGTAAAACATTAATTCCATACTAATTAGAAATTACTTCTTCGGAGTTCGGATCATCACACGATTGAATGTCTCATCGAGTCGAAATTCCTTTTGATTGAAGCCTAATGCATTTAATATAATCTGTGCGGTGGTACCTATGTCTACGATGAGTACCATATGAAGTGAATTAAAACACATATCACGCTCCAGAGCGTTGTCAGCAATAACTCATAACCGTTTACAATTGAATATTTTCGTGTAACCGTTTAATTGGCGTGAATAATTATTTGATAATTAAATATACGCGAGAAAACGTGTTTGAGTTTTCATAAACGGCGACAACGTCGCACGTCGGTTTAAAACAAAACATTATTATTTTTTAAAACAATATCGTCGAGGTTTAACTACGTCATGCAAATTAGATGGGCTGAGTTTTCCCATCGGAGCTTTGGCAGCAGGGGCGGTGCGGTGGCGACGAGTTGCAAATGCCCGATACCGAAATCGTCGAGGGCTGGTGCTGGAAAAGTATATTCGTACATCTTTAATTAATGATGAAAAATGTATAACATCGTCGTTTTCGTGCAATTTCGCCACAAATGACGTATTTGCTCGTTGGGCTCGTGGAATAAGGTCGTAAAACGTCTTGGACGCGAATTGAGAGGGCGGAGGAGCTAGGTAGTGATTACAAGGACAAAACATTCGAACCGGGATCATTTCGTGCTACGAAGATTTCCTTCCAATATCGTTATAATTTCTTTTCAAAAATACTCGTAAAGGTCATCGGGGCCGCGTACACCAGAAAACGTTTTATAAATATACATCGAGAACAGCTCATTATAATTTGAAATTGTTGAATATTTGTCCGAGCTTTTCTATAAATATAATCCGTACACTGTATACTTTAAAACTGCGCCATCAATTTATAAACAATGAAAAATGAAAAAGAATTATATCTTTGTTTTGAAACCGGGTGCTTTTTCTGTCCTAATGGTATTCTATTTTTGGTAAGTTTATACGCCAACCTCGACGTAATGGCTTGAAATTTCAAAATCATCGGGGGAGATATTCGTCGGTTTGTAAAAGATTTGTCTGCGGCATGCGGACGCGGACCGTTGAAGCTAAACAAATGCTTAAATACGTATTAATGATTTTTACCAGATAATTTCATGTAGATGGGATGGTCGTCGTAGTGGCGAAGTTTTCGACCAATGTTTTTACTAAATCTGTGAACTGTTAAGCTGTTCGGCTTTTCGTATTAAGGTATTTTCTACTACACCGGTGAAGGATTTACTTTCGAAATATTTCCCCAAATATCATACCGCGCGGTTAAAATAACATCATAGTGGATATAATTCGATAAACACCGTACCTACGCAGTAATTTTACCAGTTTAACACCATCAGCGGATTGGTTCATATAGGCAGGGTTCGAAAATACTTGATGAACTTATTTCCGAAGTATCTCCAGCGGTTTACCAATTTGTCGAGTAGCGATGAAGTAACGATTAGTGGGTTAATTTGGGAATCGTGTTTGGCCAACTCTAGTTCGAGGCAGATTGAAAAGTGAAGTAGGTTGAGTGATCAGTATTGTCTGTTCGTCCCAGAAAGCTAACGTAGTGGATTGAAAACTACAAAAAGAGGCTCATAGAAATTCTGCATTGCCAAAATTTGAGACTTTTAAATGATTTTAGGAGTTTGTACACAAAAATCAGTCTATTTAAAAGCTTTGAAGAGAGAATTGCTTAATTGTCATTCTCTTCAAACAAAAGTCGATCAAAACACTGCATTCAAGACGGATCTCCATCCTTTCTCACCCTCGTACCCTGATAATTCATATTTTCGATACAAATCTTCGATAACATTACCTTCATCATTGAAATAAACTCAACATAGATTAGAAAATTTCAAAAATAATAATAAAATGTCTAAAAGTAATCGTCACGGAATTTTGTGTCGGAATTTCGTCAGGTTTTTCGCGGAATTACCTATAGCAAAAGCATATCCTATGATAAAAGTCACCGCCATTTCTATGTTACCCATGAAACTATAAAACATAGGATAGATACGCTTTTGTTCATAGAATTTTTCAAGTTCAAAAAGCCTAAATTATTTGTCTGACAAATTGTCTGAAAATCAGCATTATATCAGAAATTCTTCAAGTTCAAAAAGTCAATGAAAATATGAACATTTTTCCAAGTCTAAAAAAGTCTGACAATATGTCTAAAAATCATCGTCACGGAATTTCATCATCATCGCAGAATTTCGTCAGGATTTTCGCAGAATTACCCATCCTCTTTAAACACTGGTGTAAAAGAAGAAATCATGAAAAACTTCTCAAAAACTCGACGCCTTGCGCCACGTCAGGGTGTCCAGGGGGGTTCTCCCACGTATTTATAAGTTTCATTTTCTCACCAGTCACCTCGCACGAAAGTAAGAAACAACTTTTCTGTTTCATGAAGTCTGAAAAAATGACTAAAATTCATCTCTCTTTTTATGGTGTCGTTTTTCTGAAAATAGATCATTCCAAAGGCGCTATACTCTTACCCCGTATAAGTTTTTGAACTTGAAGAATTTCAGAGATTCCAAATGATAATATATTTTGGTTGGAAAATTTTATAAGGTGGGCACTGGGCAGATGACTTTTAGACATTTTGTCATATCTTGGAGTCCAATGATAGGCAGATCCGAGGATATTTAGATCTTCTGGATCTTTGGATCTAAAGATCCGGATCTATAATTCAGATATTTCGTAATTTGTAGATCTGATCTATGACCTTTAGATCTTCTCAATTTCAAAAAAAGATTCAAAAAAGATACAGTTCAACTTTTCAAATTTCAAGTTGGGTACTACCCTTTAGGTATTCGTTCAAAGCTTAGTTTAAATTTAAAACAAAAAATGGAGATATGATCTCCAGATCTAAAGATCCATATTTTGAGGATCTTTAAACCAAATATCCTTAAAATTCGAGGACATGATCTTTGGATCTTCAGATCTGATCTTTTGTGTTGGATTTGATCTGATCCGATCCGAATCTAAAAAAAATCACTCAAGTGATCTGGATCGGGATTTTAATTTTTTGGGAGTGGATCTGCCTATCACTGCTTCGGACTTTTTGGACTTGGAACAAATCTAAAGTCTGAAAAAATGTCTAAAAATTAACTATCATCAACTTGACATTTTTATTAAAAATTTAATTCAGTCTGACATAATAATTGACAAAATCTATGAAAATTTTTCTGGTGCAAAATGACATTTAGAATCTATAAAATTTTCCAAACCTAAAAAATCCGCGAGTCGTCTGACATGTGGGAGATTTGGATACAAGTACACTAGGGTACCACTTTAAAACATCTTCAAGTGAACATTTTGCCTATCTTGATTATTTAATTTCTTTTCAAAAAAATCTAATCAAAACTAATTTTCTATCAAGGGAACGGGTAGTATTTAAAGAATTGAACAAATTTTTATATCGTAATTTTTTGTCTAAATTCAAAACTGAAAGGGCTATAAAAATAATTTGAAATAGAAAAATTCTGAAAAAAAATTCAACCGTGGGAATGAGTAGCACTTTGAAAAATGATCAATTTTTGTTATGCTCATTTTTTGCCTAATATCAAAGTTGAAGTGGCTGTAATAGTCGAATGAAGTTGAAAAAGTCACTAGTTCTCACAAATTTTCCCATTTTTGCGATTGAATTTTTTTATTTCAGATCATTTTTATATCCCCTTCAATTTTGAAGTTAGGCAAATAATCGTGGTATGAAAATTTGTTAAATTTTTAAAGTACTATCATAGATAAATCCATATTATATGGATTCATCTATGGTACTATCCATTTCCATGATTAAAAATTGGTTTTATTTCAATTTTTTTTGAAAAGTTTGCCCCTTGAATAATGAAGATAGGTAAAATGTTCATCTGAAGTTTTTTTTAGTGGTACCCTGTTGTATCGAAATCTTACAAATGGCAGACGACTCCCGAAACACCCTGTATAAGTACCGGTAAATTTGATTCTTTCTTATCCCCAAAGTTGATATACATAGATCAAAAATCATAATGATAGAAGTTAGTCATTTGGCATTTCAAATGGGTTAAACACCAAGAAGAAAACATGCAATTCGCACAATTTGACAACTGCTCTAAAATTTCGTTTCGATTAGGCACCTAGCTACTTCCTGTATACGAAAAGTACGAGCTCAGAGAACTACTACTGTGATTTCTATAAAGCAGCCAATTTGATTAGATTCATTTCCAATATTTTCAATGCCAACTATACATAGTGGAGGAAAAATATAACGTGTTTATTTTTTAATAATGTTTCATGTATTTGAAATACGTGCGTGATGAAATATTTTTATTCACTTGAAGCTATATTCGTTCTGTGTAGCTGTGTAACAAGGTTGGAATTTTTTCATTAAATTTTTCATCGAGCGGAAACCTTTTTCATTCGTTGAAGATTTTTTTTCAAAATGAAAAATCGAAAAGTAATATTTATTTTGTGTTACGATAAGTGAAAGAATCATCACTCTGTAGTAACCGAAAAAATTAAAAAACTATATTTTTTTATTTGTATAAAATTTTTGTTTGCCAAATAACTTGGCTACATATTTGCTATTTCGCTAGAATTCGAAGAAATAATGAATTTTTTTGGCAGGTATGATTTCGTAAATGAAGGAATCGATTTGACAGCGTGAATATGTCGATTGTATTTGTATATTTAACGACGGTATTGAACGGATTTTTAGTCTTGGTGATTTTTTTTTCTATTTCTTCTTTATTTTTCAATCCGTTGGCAATTCGTAAAGACGTATAAATTCATTGAATGTTCGCAAAGGTATACATTTTTTGTTTGCACCTTTAGGTAGGTATTAGTATAATTCGCTAAAATTATTTGTTACTTTTCTGAACTAATTGTAACATACCTAGGTACATTTGCATTAATTCCACGTAAGTACTGTGATATTAATAATTTCCTATTTAAATGAGAATCTACGATTTTCGAATGCTTTTTCCTTCATTTTATAGGTTGTTTGGCCTCTTATCGTGTAACTTATTCGGCACTTAGTCTGAAGTTTCTCACTTTTGCCATTTTTCTCATTGTCTCGTGTCATGTTTTTTGCCCACTTTCAAACTTTTCATCCTATTTCATCGCAATCACACTTACCTACATTTGCACTTATACTATACGTATTACCAACATTGTATTCCATATCCTCTTAAAATTTCTGCTTACTTATTCAATGAATTTCGAGAAGGTAACTATAATGCAAAATAACTATTATACAAACAGCCATTCACTCATCCACCCACCCTCTTCTTATATTATATATGTACCTGAATACCAAGTTTTCTCCAAAACCTCAAAAATATATGGGCTCATGGCTCAAGGAGTTTGAAAAAATTTCATATTTTTTTCTCATCATCCCCCACCTAATAGCAAAATTCTGAAAAAATGAGAATTCCAATAAATAAAAGATTACCTGCTTACTTTTTTCAATGCTTGAATTTCAAAAAAAAAATATGAGCTGAAAGTAACTATGAATTTCAAATTTTTCTACAATTTTTCTCACTTTAAATGGTACTTAGCTACTTCAATTTTGATGTTGACCAAATAATCATTACAACAAAATTCGTTCATTTTTCAGAGTATTTTTTTAAATTTTCATCATTGAGATTCATTCATGTCTTGCTAATCTTAGAGTTCTTTCCGTACCTTCGCAAGCTTCTTTCACTAATTCATGAACCTTTTTTCTCTCATTATCGTAATTTCCTATAATTTTTTTTGAATTTTATAAGTTAAATACCTCTGAACATACATAAACTCTGGTAATTTTCATTCTTCGAATTTCACATCCAGAATTTCAACTTTTCTGTCTCCTTGAACATCTTCAACAAGTACACTAAAAGTAAAAATTCCTTATAAAATTCTAGAATTTAATGTGAAAAAAGATAAGAATATATTTTTTTTCGTGTGTCAGATTAGGTACAATTTAAAAAATCATGAAAATTCTAAACACAGTGATTTTATTTGATATCGGTTGTATAAAAGCTTAATAGTTTGCCTATTTCGTATTTTGAAGGAATTGGAACGATTACCTACCATTGAAATTTTTGAGTTGCTTACTTTTTTCAGGTACCTATTTCGTCAACAGTTATGACCAAAATTTGAAAACATTTGATATGAAAAATTGAATTTTAATTCGTTGAGGTTCTTCCTGAAACTATTTATTTAATAAACAAACGTAAATAGCATTACGACCAGTTTTCATAAGCCTGAATATAAAGTTTAAATTAGGTATTCATTTTTTTCTTATCCGTATCTAATTATACTTATACAGAATTTTCTGCTCGTTTATTTATTTTTTTTCCTTATTTCATTCAGCGTCGTATTCCAGTTTATAAAATTCCACGAGTTATATTGATTAATTTTTTTCGAAATTTCCTTAATTTAGAAATAGTTTACTTTAGGAATGTATAAGTTGTTCAACGAACTGATGATAACATAATATGGCTATGGTAAGCCTGCAAATTAATCCTTGTTGGATGTCGGATTAAAAATAATAGCCCTAAGAATTTTTGTTTGATGGAGTTTTAAAAGAATCTACGAAGAATATACGCGTATCTAGATATATTTTTTAAATAAAAAACGAGCGAATGTTTCAATTCTTTTTTTTTTCAACTAAGAAAAATCGAGCTCCAGCTAAATATGTTTTGAGATCGGTGTAAAAATCAAATAGATAGGTTTTGAAAATAATCCATCAACTAACTTATTTACAACTTCTGAATTTTTTAGCTCCCATCTCCCAAACTAGTTTTTTTAATGAGAAAAAAAGCCCCCTCTGACCCTCCTGATTAGTTCTATTTTCATACTACCCATGAAAGTATAGAACATGAGATATGCTTTTGCTCAACTGACTCTTTGTAAAATTTTTCAAAATCGAGAAGTCAAAATTTCTGAAATTCTTCAAGTCCAAAAAATCGTTTGAAATCTGAAAATTTTCCAAGACCAAAAAAATCTGACAAAATGTCTAAAAGTCAGTGTCATTAGGTAAAAAACTGTCTGACAAAATTCTGATTTGAACTTTTCTTGAAATTTTTCAACTCCTTTGAATTCTGAAAAATTTTCCAAGTTCGAAAAAGGCTGACAAAATGTTTAACAGTCAGCGTAAGGGAATTTCGTTGCCTTTTTCGCGAGTTTGGTCATCGCAAAAGCATATCCTATGCTAAAAATTCTCTATTTTTTTTGTTCTCTGTATGAATTTCGAGTGGTGCCTCCAAGCTACAATTTTTTTTAAAATTAGAGAAACAAAAATTAGGTAATATTTTTAAATTTTCGATTTTTTTTTCATTCCACGCCTTCTCAGTACTCTTTTTGATCAAAAATGACTGCTAAATTTTTTAATCCATCAGTGTGATAAAAGTGACAGTTTGAGAGGGTTTACATTTTAGCCCACTTTAAAGCTGTGTAGGTATTTTCTAATTGGATGGAATAACAGAAATTCGAGAGTCATTTCTAATGAAATGGGGAATATTAGGAGGGGGTCCAGAAATAAAAAAAATCAGAAATAACGGAATTTTATCTCATCCAATTTTATAATTTTTTTGAAAATTGTGGGCTCTGACTCTGAAGCACGAAATTCAGTTGGGGAAAGCATATAAAATAGGGAATCATTTTCTCATAAAAAAGGACAATTGGGAAGGGGGGGGGGAGCAAAACGAATCAGAAAAAATTTTCATCGAGTTAAATAAGGATCACCCTAATGTAGGTACCTACCTATTAGTCTACTTAAAATATGATCCAAGTGTGGAATAATATGTCTTCATAAATCGTTGAAATCAAATTATTTCTTTGAATTTGAAAATTGAAAATTGCTTTATTGCCCAAAATTGATAATTCCAGTCATTTTTCAATTTCCGAAGGGTTTTGTACCATATTGTATAGGTAGATACATAAGTACCATTTATATCTACTTCAATTTTTTCATTCGACCATTTTCCAACATAAAAATAAACGTTGACACAGTAAGGAATATAAGGACAGATAATTTCTTCGCTTAAAATATGTAGGTACCTACCTACCCAAATAATAAAATAAAAGAAGTACAAGATTACTTTATAAAAATTGACAACTATCCTTCGAGAAATTTGCTTTAGAGTGGTGCACGTTGAAAGTATACACCCTTAGGGTATAGTATACTATCTCTTCAATGCTAAAGAATGAAACGAAAAACAGCTGCATTTAATATAAAACTTTTCGTCATTTTAATAGCGAAGTTTTTTTTACGATAAAAATACCATAAAGTCGCGAATATTTCAATTTTTAATCTCGCATTGAGAATAAATAACTTTCGCAATCATAATCGAACATACAAATTGAAAATTTCATCACGTGGGCGTACCTGTCATTGGTGGTTTTTAATACAATGATCGAAGACTGCCAGTCGATATAATTCGTTGTAATAATTTTCACGCATACCCACAGATACCTGTTTTTTTTTCGTTTGGCCGAGAGTAAATTGAAATTCATGTTTGTTGACTTGATACCAAAACGACAAGCCAAAGGGGGAAAAATTGATAAAATATTACAATCGTTATGTTTAAACACTTGATATCTTCTGGTTAAATTATTGGCGAATGTTTTCCTAAATTTACAACATTTTTTTTGGGTATAAATTGAAATATATGAAGTCGTTTCTGTACACTCGAGAGCGTCGACAAGTCGTACCTGTAATTTTTCGAGTCACCTTGTATGTGTACACACGCATCTATTGGGGGAACACCAGAACGCGAATTTCGGCGTGTTCGCAATAAGGCTCGATTCTCCGGAGACTTCTTGGAATGAAATTTTTCAAAAACTTGAACCCTGAAAAAATAATGATCGACGGTTAAACTTTATTTCTACACGCAGTACGCAAATCGCAGCCAATGAAAATTTTCTGTATAAAATATCTATCAAATATTGGATTAATGTTTTCAATTAAGCGTATTGAGTTCGCATACGGTGCCCGAGCTAAGGGTACCATGGCAAAATTTTCCCTTCAAGTTGAAGCGAATTAGAGTAAATTACTTGGGTTTTTCGATTCGACACCTTTTAAAAAGCAGACGTGTCCCTTTCGCGTACAATAACTCAACGTCCCGATGTACACGTTTTATCACTTAAAACCTATTTTTTTTTCCTCGTTCGAAATAACGGACATCGTTAAAGAATTTGTTTTCAAATTGTTCTCCATTTTGCCAGGTATTCGATTCGGTATTACGAGCTTGGCCGAATTCGCAATTAACCAACTAAAGTTTCAATCGAGCTAAACAATGGCGCAAATACGTACTATAATGTTCAAGTATAAAATTACCCTATTACGTAGAATCTGCCCACGTACCAGCACCATTGTATTTTTCTTCGATGTTTTTTTTTAATTTAGGAAAAAATCTCAACTCGAGTGATTTTAATTCGATTGATTTATGTAAGAAAATTCAAGCGAAAAATCACGATTGTGAAAAATGCGTAATTTTTATCAATAGCACCGACACACCTGTTGTTGGTGATTTGTTTCCTATAAAATATTTCAGCCAAGCTGTCAATAAGTTATAGCATTTCAACGCAATACTACCTACCTTTTCCACTTGTTTTATTTTCAAAAAAAAAGTAAATAGAAAAGTTTGCTCGATGTTAAAGGTTATTCATGGTTGAGAAAAATTAAAACTCGAATACTCAATTTAAAAAGTTTTATTGTTAATTATTTATAATGGGATTAATAAGCGACATTAGTCGACAAACTTTTAGATTTTTACCATTAATCATCGAGTTGCCAATCAACATGGGACTTTGTCCATAGATTTTTTCAAATAAAAAGTAATTTATTTCAAAAATACTAAGCACGTCTGCTCTGCGTTTTTAATTTATTTAGTGAACTGCTGAGGAGGAGGGCACAAATAAAAATAATATTTTAAAAGTTACGAATAAAATTTTTTAATGAAGATAAAATAGAAACATCACCAGTTTCTTCGTAGTTTTTTTTATATCTCTTGTTGTTAATTTTTAGCAGATTTTCAAGAATCGAAGATCAGCTATTTTTAACTTGACGACTCCATGGTATTTCTTTATAATATGTACAGGGTGTTCCGATAGTACTGCACCGCCTTTAAACCAGAGATACAGCTACCCAAACTACATAAATGTATGCATTTTTGCGCTGACCCCGGGATCTGAAGGGGAAAAGTTGAGCATTAGTCCTGGTAGATGTTTCAAAGTGTTATTCAGCTGATAATTTAGATGGACATTTTTTTCTGAAAACTTTCTTGTAGAACTTTTAAAGCTCTACAAAATTAGTTAAATCCACGTTTTTCCTAACTCTGAAATTGAAAGGGCTACAATGATTTGAAAAGTTGTAGATAGGCTTCATAATCATAACTCCTTCAATTTTCTTTCAAGTTATGCAAAATTTTGTAAGTTATTCTTTGTTGAGATTTTTGAGCTCTACAAAATGAGCTAATAATTTGAAGCAACTCTAGAACTGAAGGAGCTACAACCAGTAAAAAAATAAAAAATGGTATTTTTTCTAATTAAATTTTTTCTTTTAAATTTTTTTTCAAAATGGTCTCTCATGTTTTTAATTTCGGTGCTGGGCAAAAAAATAATCTGCTCATTTTTTGTAGAGCTCAAAAAGCTCTGCAAAAAACGACTCACAAAATTTTGCATAACTTGAAAATTGAAGGAGTTATGAAGCATATAAATTTTCAAATCATTGTGGCTCCTTTAATTTCAGATTTAGGCAA
Organism: Pseudococcus longispinus; assembly: GCA_900064475.1. NCBI lineage: Eukaryota > Metazoa > Arthropoda > Insecta > Hemiptera > Pseudococcidae > Pseudococcus > Pseudococcus longispinus. The sequence goes on from FIZU01026796.1 coordinate 16,812, forward strand.
AACATGAATGAAACTCATTTTGTAGAGCTTAAAAAATTCTGCAGGAAAGTTTCAAAACAAGTTTGCCCATCTACCAATGTATAATTATGTAGGTATATTATCAGCGGAATTACGAAATTTTGACATCTACTAGGATTAATGCATAACTTTGTCCCTTCAAATCCTGGGGTCAGCAAACATGCCTACATTTATGTATTTTGGGTAACTGCACTTCTGGTTTGAAGGCGGTGCACTACTACTGAAACACCCTGTACCTATGTAAGTATATAAAAATTTTGTCGACATGATAATTCTCGTAATAATTGATAGAATAAGCTGAAATTTTTATGAGAATTTTAGTACTATCAGGAACAGAAGCGTTTAAATTTTGAGAAAAATCGATGAACTGGTTCCCAAGTTATTCCCGATTGAAATTTTCAAAAGCCTCTAATACCTGAAATAAAGCACTTAATCGAAATATGTAAATAATCTTTTAAATAGTACTTAAAAGAATGCACAAAAAATGTTATACACAATTTTCATTTTCATGAACCGGTTCTCGAGTTATTTCCAATTTAAATTTTCAAAAGCCTCTAGCACCTAGAATAAAGCAGTTTATGTGAAATACGCAAATAATCTTTTTGATAATACTTAAAAAGGCGCATAAAAAAGTTATGTACAATTTTCTTTTTCATGAACTGGTTCTCAAGATATACGCGATGGAAAATTTCAAAACTTCATCATGGATGTATTCATTTCGTGAATTGAAAAATAAATAGTAGGCAAAATTAGATTCAAAACTTTTGCAATTCCTATTGAACTACATAGCCTACTTACTTTTGATAGGTAACAACATTCCTAAATTGGATTTTTTGAGGTAAAATTTTGTGATGTTGGTGTAGAAAATCAGCTATTCTGACGCATTTACTGCGTACTTACCTAAGAGTTTTTTCATGTTAAACCCACATCGACTTTTATCTACCAAACTTGATACATATTACAGAATGTACCTATATGTATAACAGAAAAAAATTACTAAAAATGATGTCAGAACATGAATCACCTCAAGATTGGATGTAAACTTCAAATTTTACCCAGGCCCAGTTGTAATGAAATTCGTATTTGCTTATTTTTTCAGACAATGGCCAAGATGAAATGGTTGAAAAGTGTCATATAACGCTTCTAGACCTCGTTAGCTTTATTAGGGTTGCAGCATAAAATCAACATTATTGTATGAGAAAGTAAGTTCTTAATTATCATTTTTAATGTAAAAGGGAAAATAATTTTTTATTCTATTTTTTGTGCAACTTAACCATTATCCTTTCTAATGAGTTTTTAGCATCATATCGTGTATTTTTCAATTGGATATTTTTTTACGAACTTGATAATAAAAGTTATTATTTACTTAGTCAGACTGCCTCGTAGAATATTTTATAACCGTGTAAATAGAATGCCAAGAGGGAAAGGTGATGGGTTTTTTGTTGAAGTTAGGTATATAGTAAGATTAAGTGGCTTTCGATTTCAGAAGAAGGAAATACTTGAGTAGCCTATCGTATTAATTTTAAATATTCAACCTACATAATACTTAATAATCAAACGTTATACGTACTTGATTCATAATGGCATATTTCAGCATTAGGGGTAAGTTGGGTATATTTTTGTTTCGCATAACAAATCCCACATTCGTTTTCTTCGTAATACAAAAAAAAATCAAGCTTTCTAATAAAAGAACAAATTTAAAATGGTATTCAATGTTTCACCTTGAAACTGGTTTTCATTCAGGAAAATTGACTGTGGAGCATTTCCCGTTTAATTAATTCTTTTTTTCTTTCCATTGAACTCATTTTTTTCTTACTTCATCACCTCCCATGAAAAACATTTTTCATAATTTCAAAAGAAAAATTGAAAGAAAGTTGACTTTTAACGTAATGACAATAAACACAAACAGAATTCTAAAGTACCTAAGAATGAAATAAGGTACCTTTTTTTTCCAAATGTAATAATTGCTTCAAGTGTTCCAAGTGTCAAGCGCATTGTTTGAAGTTTATACGCTAACACTTTTTGCTAAGCAAGATACTGACGGAAGGAGAATAGAAACAATTTATTTTAAAAATTAATAAGAGAAAGTGTTAGTGTAGCTCGACTTGAGAAAAAGAAGGAGTCAACGACGTGCTACCTAAGACAGGTGCGACTTCTTTCATTTCTAAAAGATATTACTAAATGTCCTTTGTGGAAGAATTAACCCTATATTTTTCCATCTAAAGCAGTTCGGATTAAAGCACATTCCAATAAGTTAAGGTCTGCGTGAATGAAAAGAGAGTTATTGAACTTTAAAATACTCGTACCTAGACCTACGCAGATTATTAGGTACCTGTTGCATCTGTGCATAAAACATCATATTCCGTGTAACTTGATCTCGATAGGTTTTTTTTTTTAAACAAGTTCCAAATGTGGTAGATTTTTTGCTATAATTATTCACTTATACGCGTGATAAATGAAGGTAGTTATTTGTACACGTTTTTTCGTACGATTATCGTCGTTTTAAAATAATTTACATTTTTAATAAATGGAAATTGGTATTTCTTTAAATTAGACAGGAGATATCTATTAAAAAATATACGTCGTTCATTTGGATGATAAATTATATACTTTGTATGAATCATATAATTGAATAACATTATCAACTGAGTTTATTTTCCTTGTAATTGTTTATTCCAAGATAGAAGGTATAAAAGTCAGTATTTTATGGTATATCTATTAGTAATTTCGTACGATTTGTTGATTTTGTGGAAATAATATAAACAAAGTAACTCAAGAAAGTGAATCGATTCGGTGATTTTTTTTTTTAAAGTATTGATGTATTACCTTCATATTTCAAGAATTCGATTTAATTAGTACCAACCTTACCTGTACCTCCTTAGATACCTATCTTTGGTAAAGGTAACGTATCTACCCCCAGGGTGTCTAACAAAATTTTTCGAGAAAAAAGCTTGACTTAGCTTGACCTTTTCGAATGACTTTTTTGGCATTATTACAACCAAACACCAAATTTTTTAACCCCCCTTGTGTATATTCGTTTTAAAGGAAATTTCAAGCA
>FIZU01026797.1:0-20958 GCA_900064475.1 Pseudococcus longispinus
AATTCAAGAGTGGTCTAATACGAGTTATTTGAGACCAATACCACCCCTCTACCCCCTCTCTATCCAGACTTATTAGGCAAAACTGATGACAGAGTAGGTGCTCGATTTTCACAACTTTGAGAACCCCTGAATCGGTTTTGCAATTCGATCTCAAAAATGTGATGGTGGTTTCGGGGTCGGGAAAAGGTCCCCTTTCGATGGTATATCGCAAAAATTTTATATCTTTCGGGGTCCATGTTTTTGCGATTTTGAAACGATAGACCGACTTGGTACCCGACTACCCGTACTAGATGGAAATTTTTGCAGAAAAAATCATTCAAAAGCTGAAAGAGCATATCCGGGTTTATTGGGGTGATTTGGCCCTGAGCACCGAATTTAAAACTTTGATTTTTTTCCTAACTTATTTCATTTAATATTTTCTAAAGTCAAAAAACTCAATTTTTGAAAAAGAGCAAAAAAAAATCAAAATTCCTCGATTTTACTGAAATTGCAATGTATGACAGAGGTCTACTTGAAACAAACCTGGACATGATTTTTAAGCCCGAGGTCATCTTGAAAAGGTTGTGGGTCCTCAAAATGTCGGCATTCGAGTATTTCAAAAAAAAAAATGGGAAAACTGGAGAAAATAAACGAATTTGGCCCAAATGAAGGTTGATGGTGTATTCGGGTGTCATTAATGATATATTGCAAGAAAAAAAATTTTGACCAGAAATGATTCATTTAAGGGAGAAAAATAGACGAAAAAATCGGTTTTTTGCATTTTTGAAGATGACGCATCGCGATATCAAGTTGTACAAATATATGAGGTTGTACATCTAAACTAAGTACATAATATATATTTTTTTCAGAATTGCGTTTCTGAAAGGGGTTACCAAAATGGTCGTTAGAAAGCTTAAAATGTCCATTTGACCTTGAAAAAGTGCTCGAAATTTTTTTCAAAAAATTCCAAAAATCACTCTTGATACTATTTACTATCCCTGCAAGTTTGAAAAAATTCGGTTGAAAACTGCCAAAAATATAAATTATTTTAACAAAAATTCGGATTTAACCCCTCCAAAAGGGGTTAGGGTTGAGATATCGAGCTAAAAATTTTGTCATGGGATTTTTAGACCATAAGGACCAACTTTCGCTGCGTAATTTCAAATTCGGTGCTCAGGGCCAAATCACCCCTATGAACCCGGAGACCCCTTAGAACCTCTCTCTCTCTCTCCTTCGAATTTGCCACTGTTCTTTGTGAAAAAGTAATTCGATCTCATTCAAAATTACCTAATATTAAATTTCAAGAGGAAAATGAGTGCTTTTTCAGGTAATAAAGTGTCGTAATAAAAATCGAAATATTTCTTCAAATGAATTAAGTACATGGCATCTTGATCCAATTACAATATAGTTCATTACCTATCTGTCCTCCAATTTCCTCGAATAATTGTACTTTCGTAGGCCCCCAGACCTATACTAATTATCGTTATCACTCTACCTACAATATGTATGTACTTAGTACTCACATACCTTTGTATAATGCGCAATTTTTTCGACACAGCGTTCGAGTGTTGATTTTTTTATTTGAAGAATCGATTATCTCTTCGCTGCGAAAAAAAATCTCTCGGTATCAGCTTCGATTGCCAATCATCGAGAAATTGCATCGAGTTTTTACAAACTTAACTTTCAGTAAAGTGAAGCTGATAATAATTTTGCATGTTGAAAAAAGCAAACAAGTTGCGTTCATGATAAAAGTAAATAAACATAGATGGAAATCGACATCGACATTTTTTTGTTGAACCATTTAATCACCTTAACGCGTAATAAAGTATAAAATAGCGAAGAAATTTTAACGTTGTTTTATTTTGATGTAGGTGTACGTCAGGCACGTTCACGCGTTCAACACACCTGTTAAATGAATTAATTATTTCTCCCCGTCCCATATATGCTCGATTATCGAACTTATAATTACCGTTTCCTGTGTATTTATATAGATATTGTCAGCTATTGGTTTGCATTGGTCTGTGAATATAGTACAAGGATAGCCCACGCGTTTGGTGTTGTGGACTTTCATAAATTTTTTAATTGGTATAGATAAATAGATATGTTTGAGTGTAGTTTATCTTACGAAAGGTATAGGATAACTAATTTTGAACGATGCATTGTTTTTTTATTTTTGGAAATTTCTAAGTTTATTTACTTTTTTGCATAAATTGCGTTCAATAAAATATAGATAGATAGGTACATATTACGATGTAGGTATACATACTCGTTCAAGTACCACACATATCTGCACAATCAAAATTTAATTTACACATCCGCTTATCACTTCTTTTTTCCAAGTAGTCGTGTAATGCACTGTTTATTAATAAAATTTACCGTTATGAAATTATTTTTTTTGTTCACGGTTCAGATAAATCGTGCGTGTGTGTTTTTAAATAATTTATATCTGCGTTTTAGCGAATTATTTATTTAGGTAGGTATAGTGAAAATTTACCGATTACTTTTTTCCGCTGCGAATTTTTATCTTATCTGGACACAGTAGTCGGTAATTAATCTTTGAAATGGTAATTCCGAATTCTTTTGTATATTTTTTGATAATCGTATATGTGGTCTATTGTACATTGATTTTTTTTGGAAATGATTGAAGATATGCCATGATATGCCCAGTTTCTAGCTTTGTGATGTCTCAATTGAGATTTAACTTCACGGGTATTTTGGTTAGCTATCGATAAAGAATGCAATTTCGTAATGGAATTTTTTTGAAAAATTTTCGAAACTCAATTTCAAGTACAAAAAGTTAGTTGAAATCTGAAAATTTTTCCAAATTCAAAAAAGTCCAACAAAATATCTGAAAGTCAGCCTTATGTAAAACGCTGCCTGACAAAATGTCTGATTTGACCTTTCTTGAAATTTTTCAAGTCCATAAAGTTGAAATTTTCCAAGTTCAAAAATTAATTTGAATTATTAGACATTTTTTCAGTGCAAAAAAGTCTGACCTAATGTTTTGAAGTCAATTTTTCAAGTTGAAAAAATCTAAATTGTCTGACAAAAAGTCTAAAAGTCAGAATTATCTCTGAAACTTCCCAAGTTCAAAAAAGTCTGACAAAACGTCTAAAAGCCATCGTCTAGGAATTTCGTGACGGTTTTTACGGACACAAAAAATGGACAAAATTTGTAGATTGACCCCAGCCATAAAACATATCCATGTCAAAAAGTTTTTAATGCTAAAATACAAACATAAAATTTCCATCTTTTTGGCTCCAAAAACTAATTTTTTGGAATTTTTTCACATTCTCCTCGAATTTTTAAAGTAAAATAAAAATGTAGAAGTGCTCAATAAATAACGAATTAATCATTAAGTAAAATTTTATAAATTGTTGATACTTTCATAAAAATTATCGAAAATGATGTAAATGGCCAAAAGATAATGAAAATCGTTGAAAATGTTGTTGAAATTGTCAAAATTTCCATAAAATTCGTTCAAAATATTGTAAAAACGGTCAAGAGATCAGGAAAACCATCGAAAAATCCAGTACAATTTTTCTAAATTTCAGCAAAAATATGTAAAAATTTCGATAAAAAAGGTTTTAAAAAAATCATAAAAACTATCAAAAATCTCGTAAAAATTGTTAAAATATTCCAAAAAATCGTTGAAAAATGTTGTAAAAGTGGTTGAAATTTCATAAAAAAACATTAAAAATTTTCACTAAACGTATTTAAAAAAAAAAAAAAAAAAACTTGTTAAATACGAGTATTATGAAAATTTGAAAAATACTATGTAAATTTTCGAGGGTTTTCACGAGACTTTCGATGGATTGCATTATGTTTTGATTGTTTTTACGATATTTTTACTATTTTTTGTATAAATGTCGAAAATTTTAGGTACCTAACAACATTTCCGACGATTTTCATGAGTTTTTGATAATTTTTTTCATATTTCTAATGATTTTAATAAAAATTTTAACGATTTTTACAAATATTATCTGGCTTTCAAGAGTTTTGAACCGTTCTTACCAAATTTTTGCTGATCTGTCTTCTCCTCATTGTCCATTTTTATAATTTGAATTTTTTGGAATTCCCCGTTTCAAAATGATTTTTAAAATTATTCTCATCAACTGCAATACGAATTACGAATCATTCAGTAAATGAGATACGAATCGTAGAAGACAAATTACGAAGGAAAGGGTAATTCTAGTGCCAATTCGGTTTTACGAACTAAATAAGAAAAGTCACCTAATTCGGAAATTTGCCAATCCGAGTTCCAATCTGTCAACTCTTTCCTTAATTTTTCAACTTTTAAATCAATTTTTTTCACAGGGATGAAAAGAAAGTAGTTTTTCTCGTTCTTGTGACGTCTCCAACTTTTTTTTGTCTTTTCTCACATATTTTACTGAAATAATGAAAAAATATTTTGAAATTTTAATCTTTCACTTGAAAAATCCAATTTTTAACCTCGATATTATCGAATTTCATATTTTCGATCGTAATAATTTAAATTCAAGTTCAATTCTCATACCCTGAAAAAACTGAATCATACAAATAGACGAAATTACGATAAATTCACGTGTTCTATTAGATGAAAAATTTACAAATAATGCAAATTTTATTTCCGCAGAAAGTAGATTACAACGTGTCACTTGTATGATGAAATATTACTCTTTGAAAGCGTCAGGTTTCTACCTAATCGCAATCATCGTCTGATAAATTCTTTTTTTTTCATTCCATAGTTATTTCCTCTCCAGTGTGTCAACTTGATTTTAAAAAATGAAATTTTTATTAATAACAGACCTACGTGAGATTACGTGATGTTTCGTACATTTTGATACGTACTTTATTTTTCGAAGAAAAAACTTGAAATTTTCCAAGGAAATCCTTATTTAAATATTGTAACAATTGGTGGATTGAGTTCAACTTTTTTCAGATAATGATTATTATGAGGCTGATGTATGTCAAATTCTAATCGATTTCTCGAAATTAATTAAATGATTAACCCTTGATAACGATATATATGGATACCTAAGCTAAGCCACCAAAGTACTCTAAAATACCAGCGGATTAGTAAACTCGAAAATTCTGCAGATATCTATCAAATAAACGGAATTATATTGTTGAAAACAATTACGTAGTTTTCCTACGCTAAGTCGACTTAATCCACTATAATAATGAATCCATCACTATACATACACAGATAATCTGCGATGAATTATTCAACACTTCGTCTGATACAAAAAAAGAAACCGTTGGCATTGCCCGAGAAAATAACCCAGTGATTCGTAAACCAATCGATTCACTAGGTTATTGTCTTTCTTTACTGCCGTTTTGAGCAATCATTGAATACACGTGCGAATATTTCCGGCCGGTTTGTTTATTTATACCGATTGTCGTAGGCTGTTGGAAAAAAAAACTTGGTACGAGCCGACGAATTCTGATTCACGATGACGCGTAATTTTTACAACTTTCGTGAAATGTGTAAAATTTCTTGAATGAGACGAATTCAGGATAGTATAATTCCACGATTCAATTTTTGGCACGGATTGGATTATTTTTATAGTTTGGGCAAATGTGATGCGTTTTGGGAACTTTTAGGTTGAAGTTATTCCCCTTTCTCCTTATTTGTATGTAGGTATTTCACTTAAATGTAAATGTTCTACGAAATGACAACGTCCGATTAATTCAATGTACCTACATCGTAATATTGCTTTGTGTTCTTCGAGATGCATTTAATGAAATGTGTACGTAGCTACGTACATACAGGGTGGTCCATTTTTAAGCATGATGGTTTTGGAAATGAAGATGAACACTTTGATTGCAAAAATCTCGAAAACTAAGCCTCCTAGGGGAAAACCCAACATTTCTTAAGAGTAAGAGAAATTTTAGCTCTATAATTTTCATCCCTTACATTTTTTTCGTAGCACCCTTAGTTTGTCCAGAAAATCTATTTTTATGGAAAATCTACGAATTCGATACTCGATAGTTTCAAAAATGAAATAACTTTGATTGCAAACATCTCGAAAACTAAGCCCCCTAGGAAAAAAACTAATAGATTTTAAAAGATAGAAAATTTCAAGCTCTACAATTTTTATCCCCTGCATTTTTTTCGTAGCACCCTTAGTTTTGCCAGAAAATCCATGTTTATGGGAAATTTACAAAGCATAATTTTTTCATCTTCATTTTCAAAACCATCTACTTTGCAAATTTCCCATAAACATGAATTTTTTGGCCAAACTAAGGACGCTACGAAAAAAATGCAAGGGATGAAAATTGTAGAGTTTAAAATTCTGTTTCTCCTAAAAGGTATTGGTTTTTTCTAGTGGGCTTAATTTTCGAGATTTTTGCAGTCATTCATTTTCAAAATCATCGACCTTAAATGGTCCACCTTGTATATTCGTATACTTCGCATTTGTACTAAATTTTGCGATGCAAAAATTGCCAAAAAAAAATGCATCAAAGTGTAGGATGAGGACCAGAATTGTATTGTGTGTAAATATGTAATAATTAATCGAAAATTAAAAACTTGAAAATGTAAATGACGTAGGTATGAATTTTTTGACCTTCGTAAGTCATTACCTACACAATTAGTGTAATACTTTCATCTGTGAGTCTGACTTGAAATACCATACCTATCACCTTCCTACTCTAAATTATCTAAATATGTATCGACACACTAGATTGCTCCGGGTCGAATACATTTCGCGTTGATCAATCATTACGTAATGTAGGTTGTAATATAGATCTATCAAAAGTACCTACGTACCTATAAGCCTTATCTATGGTTTTTTAAAATACATTTACGATCCAACAACTACATACTTAAGGTACTTTCTGCAATAAAAAATTGTAATCTTTTTAAAACTGCTCACAGACTTGTACATACCTTCTAGTTGCACATGACCAAGACAACTAGTCTATACCTACACCTGAGCAATCGGTAAATCCGAACTACTTATATGTTATTGAACTTGAAACCCTGATGCCAGACTAGGAATGTTGCTAGAAGCGCACGTGCTTACCGAGTATTTATGTGTTAAACGATCGTGTAGAAAAGATTTGCGTAGTTTTTATATGCATATCAGGCGAGATGATAATGAAGCAGAGATTTTATCAGTCGGTGTTTCTAATGTACCGATGGATATCAATGTTGGTAGCCGTATGCGTCGCATATTACACGCATTCTCTAAACTTCAACCGGTTCTTTTTGTGGTTTTGTTGCGGTTGTAAGCTATCAATGTGTTTTGTTGATGAGTTAAACTGCGTATAAGTACCTAATCGGTTTCGTAGGTGAATGAATGTGGAACTGTGGGTGGTTAACAATGCTTCTTACAAACCAGTTTTTTTTTTTACGTACTCGAGGCGTTAAAAATTGAAATTGTGCGTAGAATTATCGATTGGGAATTTTTATATGTTTTTAAATATCATTGGAAATTCGTTCAGATGCATGTGGGTGAACTCTCAATTTTCAAATTTTCATTCAATAGAATTTGATTTTTTTCGATTTTTTGGCGAATTTTGAATATTTTTTTAAAGGAAGAATAGAAAATTAACCAGGATGAGGTGACATACAATTCCTAGGGGAAAAATTTCCAGAAAATTCATCATCATCCTGAGACCTCGTAATCAATTTGTGGTCCTCATTTTTAAGTTTCTAAAGTTGGTACTTTATTGGAGGGGAAAAATCTAAAATTTCTTGAGATGGAATGTTCCCAATTTTTCCAACTCAGAATCAAAAAAGTAGGTACCTATTATTCACTTTCGCAAATTGCCCGATTGGGAATATAATTTTTCCCTTTTGAAGAAGAGGAATTCCCAATGGAGGTACAAGCTTCCCTCTCGTTAAAATCGTGTTTGTTTGAGAAAATAATTTCTACTGTGTAGGTACATTTTAGTTTTCTATTCCAAGACAGAGGATAGTGGGAGAGAGAATAGCCCCCCCCCACCATGATATAATTGCATTTGATTTACTAGCATGATACCCAGTGACGTAGCGAAGGGGGCCAAGGGGGCCATGCCCCCTCCTCCCCCATGAGGGCTGAAATGTTAAAAAAATAATGAAATTTCACGTTTTGAATGTATTTATTCAACAAAATGAAGGATATTTTTTTCATTTTCAAAAATTTCTATTTTTTCTCATTAACACCCTTTCTTTTCCTTGGATGGCTGTCTGGCTACGCTACTGTGAGAAACTCGAAATGCACACCGAACCTCATACGTATTTTAATAACCCCCCTCTTCACTCATTTTGAATGTTGGCCCCCTCCTTGAAGAAATCCTAGCTACGCCACTGATGATACCAACTAGGCTACTGGCCAAAGACCCCAAATTCCAAGAAAAAAAAAAAATAGTTTAAAATTGGACAATTTTTTATCGCTGAGCAGTTTTTTTATTCTATAACCATTCTAAATAGACTCTTTTTGCATGAGGTGCTAGTTAAAAAATTTCAACTTCTTCAGATCTTTTCAGTGTGTGTAATCTCTTTTTATATGAAACTCCTATCCTGGCGTTCCTTACGAAATTTCATAATTTTCTCCAATTTTCTTTTTTTTTTTCAAGCTCAAACTTATTTTTAATTTTTAGTGATTTTCAATTTTTTTTCAAATCAAAATAGTGGATGAACTGGAGGTCTCGTTCCCTGCCTGCTCCACGTACCCACCCCGCCGAAAAAACATTAAAAAAACAAAATGTTGAAAACGTTGAAAAAATAATAAAATTTCAATTTTGCTATCCTAAAATTGAACAATTTTGAATCTCGATGCGTGTTATTGACACATTTATGAACACGTCAAAAAAAACATTTTGAAAAAAAATGGTCAAAATCGCTTCATTGGAAAAAGCTGACGAACTGCCATACCACAAGGTTTTCTCATTTCTAAAAAAGTTTCAAAATTGACAAAAATGTTGGGAAAAAATGACTACTTTTTTCTGTAGGTACCAAGTTTGAAAATTTTTTCCAAAAAAGTTGAAAAAATTCCTAACATTGAAAAATGACGAAAATGACGAAATTTTGATTTTTCAATTGGGAAAAAGTTGAAAATTATAAAAATGTAAAAAAAATGTTTAAAAATATGAAAATTTTAATTTTTTTTGTCCCAAATTTTAAAAAGCTTTCCTAAAAAGTTTGAAAAAATTCCTAACATTGAAAAATGACGAAAATGACGAAATTTTGATTTTTCAATTGGGAAAAAGTTGAAAATTATAAAAATGTAAAAAAAATGTTTAAAAATATGAAAATTTTAATTTTTTTTGTCCCAAATTTTAAAAAGCTTTCCTAAAAAGTTTTGAAAATGTTGAAAGACGACGAAATTTTAAGTTTTTTGTCCCATTTAAAAATTTTTGGACCTGGATGCTTGATGATTCATCTACATGTCAAAACAAACATTTTGAAAAAAAAATGGTTAAAGTCGGAACCTTGAGAGAGGTTGACGAACTGTCATAAGGTTTTTCCAAAAATCTTTTAATGCACCTACTCGTAGGTAATTAGGTGTCATTTCAATGCTTTGTTATACTTTAAAAGAATATTATGAATTACGAATGTTTTGATTTACATGAAAATATTCAAATTTTTTAAATTTTATCACGTTTAAATTCAATTTTTGATTTCCTATTGATAAGTATTAGATATAGCTTAATTTTTCGTGTAAATAACGATTAACGATCAACGGTCTTCTAGCTTTCATCTAATCTATCTATACGCTTCCTGTGAAATTTCATTAATAACTTTCGAAGATGAAAATTTCAATTCCCATGAAAACATTCTCATTTTCATGGAAATTTTATTAGTGACTTTCAATAAATATAAATTTATGATAAGTACTAAAATGCAGATTTACATGAAAATCTGAATCTAAGTACGAGTATTATCGATTAATTTCCCGTAGAAATATTGAAGATCGAAAATTTCCGAAAAATGCAGACAGACCCAGCTACGTCTTGGATTTTATTAATATGGAAATTACTCCGAAGTCAGTTGCATACAAGAAGAATAGTTTCATTAATTCATGGCAATTCAAAATTTTAACTGATTCGGAGAAGGGAATACGAGGAAATGAAAATTATTCAAGGTTCAAACTACTTAGTTGGAATAAAATAATTTATTTAAAAATACATTGATACCAATAACCTATCTGCCAGAATTTTGTTGGTATTTCTTTTACACATGTCTATAATTAATTCGAATATGGTCCTAAATTCTGAAAATTGGCAACCTCGAAGCATAAAATTTTCAATTTTTATCCAATTAATTTTTTTGTATCGATACACGGTCAAATTTTTGTAGTTAGAAAGAGGGCATTTCAGTTTTTAGTGATCTGTACCTAGTAATTAATTTTCATAAATTTTCTTTTGGCAAAAATATTAGATACAATTGAAACGACGACATCATAAATGAAATGTTTGAAAATAATCTCACATACGTCAAGCTACGGAGTATTTGTAGAGATTTTTCGTACATTTTGAAATGAAACGATACGATGTAAAATCTCTTGAAAAATATCATCAAAGGAACACTTCATCTGCACTTCTATCAATTTCTAGTCAAATACCATCCACCAATCAAATATTCATAGAGTCAGGAAAGTTCGTATGTAAATATAGGTTTAAATTTTTCAGAGATAAGAACAAATATGTAGATAAGAAAGGCCCCCTTGCCATTTCTATAATTTTGCTGTAATGGTCTGATTTATATCAGTCAATAGTTCGTGAAACTTGAATCAATGCATGAAATCTTTATCAAAGAAGTGATTTTAAATTAATCACGTGTCTTTATCTTTATCACATTAGCTGGAGTATTTTAATGATCGAGTAATTGCACGTAGGCTAGACTCAATATTGTGCAATAAACGGAAACATGTACTTGAAAGGGTTAGAATTACTCGTACGACGCATAAGAATTAGAAAAATGGATATACCATATGTATTGTATACCCAAGTATCGAGCATGTGCTTTTTGACGATTTTTGATTGTTGGAACTTTTTCTATTTTTAAATACCTAGGTACCTAATAAATAATACCGGGCGGTGATTAATCGTTCTAAATAAATATTTACCTATCCATCTTATTCAGCCATCAAGGTTATCGAAACACCTTTATGTTTACTTACTGATGAAAACGAGCAGAAAATACGAGGTACATACTTCTTTTCGGTCTTATTTTCAATATTGAAGGGGAAAGGAAGGATTGCAAATGAAACAAGAACTGAAATCTTTACCATGTTCCTTATAAGATTATTGCACAATTTTAGCTAATTTTCGAGAATCGAAGATCAGCCATTAAGGACCCGATGATTCCATGGTACCTATTTCTACACTCGTAATAATTAATGGAATGAGCTGAAATTTCTGTGAGATGTTCAGTGCTACGAGGAATAGAAGGCCATAAATTTTGAGAAAAATCATCGAACCAGTTCTCGAGTTATTCGCGATTTAAATTTTCAAAAGCATATAACACCTTGAAATAAAGCCGTTACTCGAAATATGTAAATAACCTTTTTTATAGTATTGGAAAAGGTGCATAAAAAATATTATACAAAATTTTAATTTCTATGAACCGGTTCTCGAGTTATTCGGGATTTAAATTTTCAAAAGCCTTTAGCACCTAAAATAAAGCAGTTACGTGAAATATGTAAATAACCTTTTTGATAGCACTTAAGAAGGCGCACAAAAAAGTTCATATACAATTTTCTTTTTTACGAACCGGTTCTCGAGATATACGCGATGGAAAATTTCAAAACTTCCTCACAGATGTATTCATTTCGTGAATTGAAAAATAAATACTTAGCAAAGTTAGATTCGAAACTTTTGCAATGCCTATTCAACTACCTACTTCCTTTTGATAAGTAACAATATTTCAAAATTGTATTTTTTTGTAATAAAATTGCGTGATATTGGTGTAGAAAATCAGCTTTTCTGACGCAGTTACTGTGTAACAGTTTTTTTCCATCTCCATCCTCCATAATTTTTTAGGAAAAATATAACGAAAATTGGCACATATGCCAATATCGTTTCTATACGTGCATTTAATACCTATTTCCACCCCCCTCCCATTCAAAAAAATGTAGTTATTGCGTCGCAGTTGGAAACACATATGAACTATGAATAATTATCTTGCATATTGCGAATCAATATTCTCAAAAAATTTTCAAAATCATTAAAATTAATTCATTTCAATTTAGTGACTATCATAAACTGGTTTGATCAATTTCGAGATATAATCCCTTTAATGGATTGTTTTGATGAGTATAATTTGTTAGGGTTAGTTTCCTCGTCTACTAAGACTTTTTAAATTCATATTTTCTTTTAAAAGATGTGATTACTTTTATAGATAATTTATTTCATTTTTTTTTCAGAATTCAACCTCGCCCACGTTTTCGGGAAATGCAAGAGCTGATTCCAGTATAATTTATGCAGTATTCAGAAAAGTCAATTACAAAAAAACAAAATGGTCAAAGTGAGTTCGAATCGTGGTTTATGTAAAATTTTCCTGATTTCCTTAGCAGCAAAATTTGAATGAAATTTCGTTCCAAATGGGTAGGAAATGTTCGATCTGAAACTGGGAGTAGCCCTGACCCAAATACATTGATATTATACCTACTTAGTTGTTTTGAAAAATTGTCGTTGCATCATGTGGCTCGTATATTTTTTCCAATATTACTCGATGTAATTCGAATTTTCTTTGTACAAGAAATGATTATAGAAAGTAATAAATGTAATGAATTACATTGTCATATTATTGCTGAAGTACGTTGTAGATATATCGAGGAAATGATAGGTGATTTATTAAGACAATGATATTCTTTCAAGCACAAATCTATACCTATGTACGTATTTTTTCCCTGTTGAAGGATTTTCATTGCATTTATTAGTAATATTATCAACTTGAAGATATTTATATCAATATGTACCCGCAGCGCAGTTTGAATTTGAAACCATTATGTCCTATCTAATTGAATTAAGAGACAAGAAGATAAAAATATATGACGAATATCTGGTAAAAAAAAAGTTACATTATGTGTTGTCTTCGGGGAAAACAAATTCAATCTCATAATCACGTTACGCAAATTCCTACAACTCCCGAGTCAGCAGTATTTTACATATCAAAGAATGGAATTCACATTTTATCGTATTTTTTTCGATTTAGCAAAAATGCTGGAAATACCACTTTTTTTTGATAAGCTCCTTTTCTTATTCTATTCACACAGTCAACCAACAAATCGTATAGATATCTTGTGATTTATATAATTGTTACATTTCTAGGAAAACAAAGGAGGTCAGCCAAGCGAAATGGACACATTCTTGTCACCGGACAAACAAGTGACTGTAGACCTTTTGGATGACTCGTAAGTGATAGGTATTTCATCACGTTGAGATGTTAATTTAGCAGTTCGAATCTCTATCTTAAAGATCAAATCTGATCGTATAAAGTCTCATGCTGTGTAAGGATTACAAATGTTATTTCGTATTGGTGTTGTAGCTGAACAGTCGCGTTTTTTTTTGTGTAAAAGTTTATATTTTTCTGCGTGTAAGAATTGCAAATGTTTTTTCGAACTGGTGGTGTATCTAAACAATCGCGTTTTTTTGGTAAAACTATCAAAGTGACTGCTTTTTCGGTGTATAAAACTTGCAATTATAATTTTGTAGTGGTGTTGTAGCTGGATAGTGGCGGTTTTTATATAATAGTCTGATTTTTCTATGTGTGTGTAAAACTAAGTAATTTTGCATGATGGAGGTGAGAATTGATGTGTAAGTAGATAACAATTTTTCAAAAGATTTTTGGCTTTTTGGGATAGGTAGCTTTTTGAAAATATTTTTTACTTTTTTTTGAGAATTTTCGAGTTTAATTGTTTGAGTGTAGGTACTAGTACCTTAGGTACCTATTTTAGTGTTTCAAGTACTTTATAGGTACCATTAAAACACAATTGGTAGCTTCGTAGCTACCTGATTAATTGTTTAAGCTGTTACGCCATTTGAAATGAAGCGAAATCAATGAAGAATATTGTTAGCCTTATCTTTTCTTACACGTATTGCTATAAATAGATAAAGATCTATACCTTTTAAAGTACCTACCTAAATCTCTCATGCTTGAGAATTTTGACATTTTGAATCCATCTGTTTGTTATTCGTCTCAATAGATTAGTACTGTTATTCTTATTGTTCTAGTTGTTTGTAATCAACGATTCGAGTGTTTTCATTTCTTTTTATTTTTAAATTTTAAACCGATAAAATTCGCAAATGGAAAAATAAAGCGTTTATTGTTTGTTACAACACGAGTACTTGAAAATTACAAAATTATACCCTGATTTCGACATTTTTCTAATCCCTCCCCTCCCCCCTCACAATTGAAAAAATCTAACAAATTCTGCACGTGATTGTATTTCGCTTTCATTCGAAGGAAAATCGTACGAATGAATATCTTCCGCTACATCTCAATGCCATGAGATAGATACATGCATTAGATAAAGGTTCAATTTTTGATAATTTTTCAAAGATCTTTATCAATGATAATTTTCGTTCCGATTAGTTAAGATTGATGGTCCATTTTCTAGTACGTAGAATAGTAGTTGTTGCGGTATGTTTCGTTACGAACGTTCAACCTTAACCGAGTAGATCGAAGATCTAATGAAATTGTATCGATCATGCTTATTACTACCAGTACTTTAGGATTTGTTCAGTGTACTCGTACCAAAAGTGAAAGGTAATTACATCCATTAATGTGTTTTGAATATTGTGCAGGAATATGAACCCATGAAATTCAAAATCCTACGTGAACGTGTTGCCTATTTTAAAAATTTTTAGGGTCGATTCCCTTTCTGAAAAATTTGGATAAAAATATACTTCAATTATAAAAATGGGTAGTGCCTCGAAAATTGAATTTTTATGTGATTATTCTTTATCCAATTTCAAAATTGAAAGGGCTTAACGTAAATTATAATGAAAAAAATTTATCATAGTTATATGAGTAGTATCTACCCTGAAAACTGAACAAACTTACTTTTGATGATTTATTCCTAAATTGAAAATTGAAAAAGCTACAGACATTCGTTGAAATGAAAAAATTATTTTAAAAAATTAATCGTGAAAATCATATGGTGCCTGGAAAATTGAAAAAATTTCCTTATGATGATTTTTTAATAATACATTACTTTAGCGATTTGAGAAAACTGTTGAGATCCTTTTGATGCATTCGATGTTGGTGTTTGGCAAAAAATTATCAGATAGGTACTGTTTATTTCTAAGATTAATTTTTTTGCTGAAATTTGCGTCCATACTTGCCCATTTCAATTTTGAACTTAGCCCAAAAATCATAATATGAAAATTTGTTAAATTTTTGAAATACTACTTATTCCAGTGATTAAAGATAATTTTTTGATCCAAATATTTTCAACTCTTTTGTTCTCAGGGGAGATCTGATAGATGAAATTTAAAATTTTTCATTACATTATGTAAACTGAAGTCAATATTCACAAGAGAAAATTAAATTTTCTAAAAGGAAATAGGCTGGATTCAAAATTACTGAGTTAAAACACTCAACTATTTGTTTGTCCATAAAACAGAAAGAGATTTTGTGCAAAAATTTCAATTCCCCCCCCCCTCCATTTTTTTACTATCGCCATTTTAAAAAAAAACAAAAAAACAATTTGAATTTTGGGTTTGCAATTCAGGTATTTCTAAGTCCCAAATAGTCCATTTAAATCTTTTATACTTCAATAAAATGAAAAATTAAATTAAAAGATTATACTTACTTGAAGAGGATTTTTGATTTTAACTGAAAAATCACACAGTAAATCAGTTTTCAAATTGAACTAGGTAGTGTTTTTTAAAAAATAACGATTTCTGTGCCAAAATAGAAGTGAGGGTGGAACGTTTTCGGCTCACAATACCTTGAAAATTCCTTACAATCAACGAATGAAAAACTTTCACGTTTATTTTAACCTCGGCACAACATTCAAAAATGAAAAGTTTGAGAGAAGGATTGCGAGAGTGTAAGATATTTTTGAAAATTTCTGTACAGTTAAATTGTACAAATAATTTATAAATTCCTGTTCAAAAAATTCTGCGAATAAAAATTTTTCCCTAAAAATAATCACTAAATAACGTATGAAAGAATTTAACAAAATTTTATCTATTTCTTCAAATAAAATGTTGCACTATTTTTCCAAAAATTGTTGTTGGAATTCTGAAAAATTTGGTAAACTGATTTCTTGTGTGGGTTTTCAAATTGAAATCAGAAATCCCTCTTATTATAATCTCCTCATTTTGTTTTTTTATTTTATAAAATTTTTAAATATTTCAGTTTTGGGTCATTCGAAGCTCTGAAATATCTAAATTATGAGCTCAAAATTTAAACTTTTTTAAAAATTTCAATTATTAAAAAAATTGGAGGGGGAATAAATTGAGCTTTTCTCGTCTGAAGTAAGCAACAGTTACTTACATTATTTACTCTTTTGTAAAAAAAAAACTACCAAAAAAAATTATTTCAAAATTAAAATTTAAAAAAACGTTGAAATTTCAAGTTTGAATGCTTTTTTCTGTAAAAATTTTCGCCCTCGCACTCTTCGGACTCAACCTTCTTATGACAAAGTAATGGTTATTTTTTATAAAATTCACACAAAATTGCATCTTTTTTCTGACAAAGGCTGAATCAGTTGAATCAGTGACGCATTTAGGGAAATTTCAAGAGGTCTGGACCCTTCTCGACTTCTCAAACATGGAAAAAATGATGAAATTTTACTTTTTGAAGGGCTTTCCTGCAAAGAATTTTTGCTCTCGCTTCGCTCCTCGGGCTGATTAAATTTATTTGTTCCAACAAAATGAAGACTTCACTCCCCTCTTCCCATGAATGTTAGTCTGGCTACCCTACTGTCTAAATGATTTTTTTTTTGGTCAATTTAGCTTGAAATGGTTCGTAGTAGAGTTGGGAAATTTCCACTGGCTGTGTTCTACCTAGTTGGCATTTTAGTTGATCAAAAAATAAGATTGAATTCGTCATTTTTGAGGAAATCGTCTTCTAAAAAGTTTGTGAAAAGTAGTAAAAAAGTAGTGATCTTTGAAAAAAAAAACCGGTAGATACCATAGAAAATGTTGAATAAATTGGCGGAGGGGGGAGGGGTTTGTAAGTCACTATTGAAGAATTGATTCAAAAATTTTGATTACTTTTTTTTTATTTTATAGGTTTCCTACTATGTAAGTTACTTTTTTTCAAATTTCGCTCCGATGCATGCCCACTCAATTTTTTAATAATTGCAATTTTTAAAAAAAAAGTTGAAATTTTAAGCTTACAATTCAGATATTTCAGCGCTTCAAATGACCCAAAATTAAAAAGTTTCATAATTTTATAAAATAAAAAACAGAAAGGAGAGATTATATTTCTTACGATTATAGGTACCTAGCGATCCCGGTTGTATCCAAATTTTGCGAATGAACAACCCTGAGTGAGGAAGTTTTGGAGGGAAAATTATCATTGTATTTGAACTATTTCATGTTCTTAAAAAAAATACATTTTTTAAAGGCTGTTCAATTGTTCATCTTAAAATTGAAATAAGTTATAATCTGTGTACCTATTCTACTTCATTATGTTATACCCATTTACTATGTAATGTACCTACCCATTTTTAATGTCAATAAAGTGCACTTAATTTTTTTTTATTTCAGTACCAAGATTACCATTCGTCCTGCACAAAAAAAGGAATTATTGAATGGAAACGATATCGTCAATTATGATCCGTTCAAAACGAGAAATCTACGTAATGCTACGACGTTAGTTTCATTATTTTATAATTTTAATACTTTAAAAAATTTTAATTTTCCATCTGTGCTGGGAACATGTGAGCCACTTTGACATATGGGAATAATATGAGGGAGTAAGGACAACCATAATGAACGGAAGTTGAAATTGTTTTGAAACTGCTTTAATACAGGGATATTTTTTTCACTTAATCAAAAATTCTTACAACATTCGACTATTTTTTTGTTTGAAATTGCCACACATATAAAAAATAATAAAGGGCATAAATCACGATGGTAATTTTCCGTATGAAAAAATTGTGAAAAGAAGTTTATCAAATGCTAGTGTAGGTACCTACGTCACCTTTTTTTATCAAAACGAACCGAATACAATATTTATTATCGAATAAAATACCCAACATTTCATTGAGAAATGAATCCTTTTATATGAGACAGAGCTAGGTGTTATGTTTATGCTAATTATTGAACTTAAGTTGTTAATCAACGATTCTTGCATGCTTGTAATTTGATAATAATTTTTCTCGGTAATAAGTACGTACTTATACATATTTATCGTAACAATTTTTAGCCTATATTTTGCGCATCAACTTTCGCATTCTGCTGGGAATTTCATATTGTAGCTAATCGTTTTATTAGACTTGATAAGTCTCTATGCAAGGTGACCCGTGATAAGTCTGCTATGGGTATATCTATCTATCCAAGTATTAGGCACAAAAAACTTTTGCCTGAGCCTATATCAGAACAGGTTTTCAGTATTTCATAGGACCCTCAGCACAATCGTGTCAATTTTTGAGGATTTTTGAATAGTTACTAATTTTTTTAATTTAAAGAAATCGTTTCAATTTTATTAAAGAATTTCTATTTTTTCCACAGTGATTGCGAAACTCTGACTCATCTTTTGAAAGCATGTCTAGGAAGTGGTATACTGGCTATGCCAAGTGCATTTAAAAATGGAGGCGTTTCATTCGGTCTCATTGGTACTGTGATTATAGGAATCATTTGCGCTCATTGTGCATACGTTTTAGTAAGTAAAAAATTCAGATTTATGATTTATTACTCCTTCGGTTTATTTTATTAATACGAATTTACACGTTTTAGGTAAAATGCGCACATAAACTGTATTATAGGACTAGAGTTTCATCGCTGACGTTTTCCGAAGTAGGTGAAGTCGCCTTCGCCAACGGTCCCAAATTCACACAAAAATTTGCCAAACCTGCAAGGTGATTTTAATTTATGATTTTACTCGTACCTTGCCACCTACTTACCTATTTCACCGCAATTTTAATCGTGAATCGTAAATTTTCAGGTTATGCATTGTGATAGGTATTTTTCTTACGTATTTCGGCACATGTTGTGCGTATAATGTGATAATTGCTAAAAATTTACAACAGGTGAGTACGTGTGTATTTTGCTATTAGGTATCTATAGTTTATACCACGTTGACATGCATGAGTTGAATGAAACACTCATGAAAACCACACGCGAGAGATAGAATGAAAAAAAGTTCTGTTTATTTTGGTTGAATAAAAACTACAACGATGTACGACTTTTTAATTTACATAATTTAAGACAGATCTCGGTGTAATTAAAACCATCTATGTGGATGAACATCATAATGAGTGACGTTTGATGTTTCGAAAAAAAAATGAATAATTTATTGTATTTTGTTTTACAGGTTATTCAGTTTCATGGTGTGGGTAACGGTGTTGATGGACGTTGGTTTATTGCTGGATTGCTGATACCTTTAATTTTACTGAGTTATGTTCCTGATCTAAAATCATTAGCTATTACCTCTCAAATTGCTAATGTTTTAATGGGATGCACTATTGGTATTACGCTGTATTATATTTTCACTGGTGAGCCATTGCGTAATCCATCAACATTGCCACAAATCGCTCAGTTACACGAATTACCAGAGTTTTTCAGTTTGGTTATTTTTGCAATGGAATGTATCGGAGTTGTGAGTATTTGGAGTGTACAACTTTTAGCCATTTGGTAAAAAAAAGTTTAAAACTAATATTTTTATTTCTTCGTTGACAGATTATGCCTTTAGAAAATAATATGGCTACCCCTAGACATTTTGTTGGCAAATGTGGAGTTATGAATCAAGGAATGTCTTCTGTGACAATTATCTACATGTTGTTAGGTTTTGTTGGTTATTTGAAGTATGGAGAGGAAGTTAAAGGGGTGATTACTTTGAATCTACCCGAACACGAAATGTAAATTATTACATATTTAAATTTTTTAAATTTTATGAATTCATCTAATTTATTTTTTCAATTTTTAGTGCGGCCCAGTGTGCCAAAGTGTTCGTTGCCTTTGCAGTATTTTTCACGTATGGATTACAATTCTACGTGTGCCTAGATCTAATTTGGAATGGTATTAAAGACAAAATTTCTAAAAATGGAATGTTTTATAATTATTTAATCAGAACTGTTCTAGTAATTTTATCAGGTAAAAAATTATCTTCTAATATTATAGACACTTATTTTGATAAAATTGTATAATTGATTTTTGTTTTCCCTTATAGTTGCTGTAGCTATCGGCGTTCCTCAAATTTCGCCATTTTTGACAATAGTTGGTGCTCTGTTTTTCTCAGCATTAGGACTGATTTTCCCAGTTATTATTGAAACAATTGTATTTTGGGATGAAGGATTTGGATTCCTGAAATGGAAGATATTTAAAAATATTTTCATTTTTATATTCGGCGTTTTAGCTATGATTTTTGGTACTCATTCAGGAGTCAAAAGTATATTCAATAATGCAAGTTGAAAGTATTCCGCTCAGTGCAATTATTGTTCAATAATGTTTTTTTTTGAAATGTCTATTTACTTTATAAGGCTGTTAATTTTCACTTTTGTCGAGTGAAAATTTTTTTTTCAAAAATTTAACAACTTGCTGAAGTAAATTAGTTTCTGTTTTCTGTAGGTATTAATATTTATTTTATTGTGTGTACATATAGAAATCGTGAAGTATCATTTAAAATAGTTATTTTTAAACGAATTTTTATAGTATTTCATGAAACGAATAATAAAATATCATATTTTGTTTTATGATAATAATATTGTTGGATCTATAGGCAATCGACAACAAGGTGCAGCGCCACTGTCGCACTTATTTCTGATTGGTTAATAAGTTGTAAACAAAAATCAGCTGTATTGAAAACGGGATACAAATTTTTAATCTAATGGTTTCGTTGAACTTCAAAAACACTTTTATTACGAAAAGTTGACGGTAAGTTGAAAG
>FIZU01026800.1:0-10060 GCA_900064475.1 Pseudococcus longispinus
TTTAATAGAGGGGGGTGCCATTTTTGTGTCTAAGGCTAGAAAACTGCATTTAAAAGAGGTCATGAAAAAGGTCATGAAAAGTCATGAAAAAGTCATGAATTTGGCTCAGAAGATTTTGTTAGACACCCTGATCTAGTAAAAATTATTGAAATTGTCATGACAACGTTTTCGAAAATCTCGCAAAACTAATTAAAACTGTCTGAATGGTGACAAAGATTAGTAAAAATATTCCAATACTCGTAATAACAGTCTAAAATCATGAAAATTTCTTGGAAGACCCCTACCGGAACACCCTTTACATAGAAACATTTACGATGTATTTTGCATAGCTGTGCTGTTAATCCTAATTTGAAAGAGATGTGTCTATATAGTATTTCAAAATTCGGACGGAGGAAAAAAAATACCAGTGTACGAAAAATGTCTCCTATTTTTACTTTTGATTTCCGTACATGTACTACTCCTTAGTATGAACAACGACCAGCAACATCTGCCGGGTATTTTTACATTTTTTCACGAAAAAGTATACCTATACATACGCGGGTAGATAGGTAGTAGATTTTGAAAAATCTCAGCAGTAAATTTTGTCTCGCTATTCGCTATATAGTCTTGGATTAGATGTATTTTGTTATTTGACATAGCGGACCCATTTCAGACATAGTTGTTCTTTTCTTTTTTGCTCGTTTTTTCCATAAGAAAAATGTTTTCTATTTGAAGATCGAGTTCGAGTAGCGTAAGGAAGTAGCTTAGGTATTCTTGATAAAAGCACCTATGCTTATAATACTGTGCCATAGTCGTAGGTATATGATTGCGCGCTTCCAAATAAGGAAGAATATTGTTGGCATGCTGCGAACGCTGGTTTTAGTACGAGTACTTTACAGACACAGTTACCTAACAGCTCGTTAAAATCTGACGCCAGATGTCACCCGGTGCTGCGTCGTGTTCCTGGCTTTTTTTTATTCTAATTTTAAGGTCATTAACGCGTTTCCAGCGCTTTTCAATTTGTCGGTTGCGTCGTTATCGCGGGCCCAGGCAGGGTGTGTTTTTCGTCGGCGTAATTGTTGTTTACGGTGCACTAGTGTCTGTGACATGAGACGTCGTTTTGGCCTCTTCAAACGTCTTGCGGTTCGATTTTCGTAAGCGTGTTGGTTTCGATGGTGCTTGTGAAACGGGTAATTGTACACGAGGTGAGAACCTTTTCAAGGTAGGGGGTTCGGTTTACGTGTAAGGAACGATAGGTAATGCGAGTTGAGAGAAGTTGAATGGAGTTGAAAATGTTTTTAATGAGGAATATCGTCGTGTAGCGAAAGGCTACGAGGTCGCGATGAAATGGATTTCCTCTAAAGGTGGTGCGGTTGTGTTTTTGAAGAAGTTTACGTAGGTGGTTTCTGTCTTCGGATTTGCATATGGGGTTGGCGATGGGGAAGGATCGGGAGCGGAATGTCGAGGGTGTTGAATGTTGTGTACTTTGTGACCAATGTTTTGGTGTTTTCGTGTCAACATTTTTCCTAGTAACTCGAAAAGGGTGTGAGTTTGGAAAATTTTGAAGTTGTAGTTTCGAATGAAGATAGGATTAGATTTTAATTGATATGATTGGTTTTTGATTTCGTGAGATTTTTTAATCGTTTTTGACTGAAAAAAATGCAATGATTCGTACAAATTGTGTCAGGCTGCCTACCCGATCATACAAGTCATAAAAGTTGAACTTTCAGCCGGAAATCAGCAAATTTTTCCTCTCCATCGATTAAAAAAATCGAAAAATTGGATTTTATTTGGAGGTGAGTTTGGAGTTGGTGAATTAGGAGAAGGATAGTGAATTTGGAGCGAGGGAGTTTGGAGCAGTGTTTCCTAAATTTTTAAAATTCACGAAGAACTTTCATTTTTTTCCCCAAGTTGCTTCGTTCTAATTGAAAGTAAATGAGGTGATCTGAAACTTTCGAAGTTTTTTCTTATGTTTAAGTACAAAATTTCAGTTGTATTTTGACAAAATTCCTGAAATTTTACAGAATTATCAAACTTCATTGTAATCATTCGATTCAAGATTTAAAAATCAAGAGTTTCATCCCCTGGAAAAATTTTAAAATTATTGCAACTCGACTTGAAAAAAAAAATGGTCAGATTCGCCATCGTATTTGTCCCCTCCTAAAGTAATAGGATAGAAAATTATATTTTTTAACGAAATTTCAGTTGATTTTCCCATTTTTGATCCCCTCCCCTCCTCGTGAGTTGAGTATGTTTCTGGAAGGGGAAAAGTAAAATTTTCATCGTCTTGAATTGTGAACGAAATAATTTTATCGAACGATTCCGAAATGAGATTGAAAATTCGTCGAGATATTTTTCACCCCCTCCCCTTCCCCACTCCTCGTCGTTAAATTGAAGTGAGTGGAAGATAGCCGAAGGTAAATTACGCGAGGAAAGAATCAAAGATTTGATACGCTTTGATATTTAACCGTATATTTTCGCGGTTCGAGTCGTACTCTAAAATATAAAGGAGGGAGGCTGAAAGGAGGAGGGCTCGATGCCTACCAAACTATAAAGCATTACGTATCACAGGGAGCTGTGCAAACGTACGCTATTAATTAAAACTTCGTACTCTTCAATACAGTATTAAAATTATTAAAGAGACTGCGTCGTCGTGGTATAGTTGACGAAATAAAAGCCACCCCGATTCGTCTTCTTTGCTGCACACAGCGAAGCAGCTCGAGATTAAATACCATCTCGAAAAAGCATGGATCATTTAGGAAAGGGAAAAAAACGCTATCGCGTTAATTTCGCTTAATAAAGTTTTTCTTTCAACTTGAGACGTCTGAGCAGGGCAAAGTTTTTCAAAGGGTGGACTTGCTCAAACATGTAGACGCCTTTGAGCTTTATACGTTTCGGATCAAGAAGCCAAGGGGAAGTTTATATAAGTTCATTTACATATATCTTCTACTTTACATACACTTTGGTAGAAAAACTTCTCTCTTCTTATCGATGCCATATAATGTACGTGTATCTTACCAACAATAGTGATATATGCCCCTTTAAGCGTTGAAATTACGATACAACTGGAAAACTTTTCGGTATACTTATCGATAAATTTAACATCAATTACATATATAAACGAGCTGCTGGCGAACCACGCAGCGTATTTTTTTTTTTTTTCAAAAAACAGTGTTTATTGTGGAATGAAACTGGGTTGGTATAGTTTTGACTAAATAGAGAGAAAATAAACTATATAAAGAGAGAAAAAACACGAAGGAAATACGACGCCGGAAAAGAAATTTTCAATGGAATGAAAACTTTACCAAGTTGTAAATTCGCGTTGAAAAATTATCGTCAATTTTTTTGCAAACACAAAAGGATAAATGCGTTGGGCTATTTTAAACGAGCTGCGGTTGCGGAAAGGTTTTCCCGCGCATTTATATCTCGTCAGAATAACTTCGAGTCTACTAAAGTTACCCCGGTTGTTTTAATTTCGTGTGGTTTTTTTTACGCTGGAAGTTTTTGCCCGGTTGGAAGCTTTCAGTTGAAAATTTGTTGGGTGAGCCGTTGGAAAATTTGATGTGTGGACGATCAATTAATGTAGACTGAGGGTAATTTATTGCGCGAGTTTATTTTTATCGGTGAAAATTAAAATTTCATTTAGAAATAGGGTCGAATTGAAATTACCTACTTTCATTTTCCTATGTGTGAGATTTACCAATGTAAAAAAATTGCCCTTGATCATGCACCCTTAAAAGAGAAAGAAATTGAGTGCAAATTTTTTTCAGGGTGTTGACTGTATACGAAAAAGTACACGAAATAGCACGAATTTTTCAATTTAAAAAATCCAAAATTTCTCTTTTTTCATCACAATTGAAAAATTTGATGTTTTGTTCAACACAAATTTTGTGACGACTGAAATTTCGAGAAAAATTATGTAATTTTAGCTTTTGAATACATTTTCTTGCAAAAATTTTCGTCCTAGCTTTACTCGTACCCAATTCATTTACTCCTTTTAATCAAAAAAATGGATATT
Organism: Pseudococcus longispinus; assembly: GCA_900064475.1. Classification (NCBI taxonomy): domain Eukaryota; kingdom Metazoa; phylum Arthropoda; class Insecta; order Hemiptera; family Pseudococcidae; genus Pseudococcus; species Pseudococcus longispinus. Next base: position 3,998 of record FIZU01026800.1, read on the forward strand.
TGTAAATAAAAATGGCTATAAATGACCTAAATGGATACAAAAGGTGCACGCAAGGTGCAATTTCAAGGGGGAGGGGAAATTGATCATGCATGGAAAAATTTTTAAACAGTTCGAATTTTTATTTTTGCGATTTAGTAGACATCCTGTTCTCGTATTTTTGACCTGGATATGTCTCATGGCGGGAGGGCGAGGGTATCCTGAGAATTTTTACATTCATTTTTTGGTACAATTTTTGTACATTTTTTCGTCTTTATTTTCAACTTTTCGATTATTTTGTTAGATTTTTTTTTGAAAATTTATATATTTTGTTACACAAATGACTTTTTGGATTTGAAAAGGAATTGAAAACAAATGACTTTTGGACTTGGAAATTTTCAGAAAATCTTGACTTTGTTCTTGGAAAAAATGCATTGTTTCAAAATTAATTCGACTTTTAGATATTTTTTGTCAGCCATTACAATATTTTGTTAGAGTTTATAAATTATGAGAGGTGGGATTTTTTTAATCATAAAAGTTGTTTCAAAACTCCTCCTACGTCCCCTTTCAGTTTCCTGGAAGACTTTCCAGTCCATTTTCTGTCATTTTTTCATTAATTTTGTCAATTTCAATAATTTATCTTATCTTGAATCTAATTCTGAATCTCTTTAAATTTTTGTTTGTATGAAATATTCTACATTAGTCGAAAAAGGGTTATAGATGCATATGAAGTAACGATTTTTTTGTAGGAAGTATTTTGTATGATGGATTATTAGCTATTGACTAATCGATATTTTGTTTTTTTTCTTTGTTTCAGGTAAGCTTGAAATTTTTATCATAAAAAATATGAGTACAGAGAAATAAGTGAGTTATTTTATCCAACATATTTTGAAGTAAAACTTAATTTGAGGGTATAACAGATTTTCTTGGAAAGACAAAGTTAGGATGACTGGATGAGGGATGAAAAATTGAACAAAAAGTGCTTATTTTCTAAACATTTCGCCTTGCTTCGGGTTTTCACAATCCTCGAATCCATTTCTTGTATTATTTTGATCCCTAAAAAGAAATACGTCTCACGCGGGGAGAGGGGGATAAATCCAAAATTCAAATTTTTTTAACGCCATTGAGCGAGAAATCAAAATGTATGTTTTTGCACCTCCCGAGCCGGTTTCTGACATACATCAAAAAAAAAAAAGGTTGAAGGCCTGAAGGCACACCAAGGAGGCAAAGGTTATGTTGGACTCAAAATTTTGAAAAATTTGCGTTTTGATGTTAATTAATTTGCATGCTTTTTGACCCCTGGGATTAATTTCTGATGAGGTAATTTTGGACTAAAGCCCCTATGTCTCAGAAGGATGCTGCAGGATGAGCCCAAAAATCAAACTAAAATATTCGCTAAAAATGTACGAAATAGAATTTGACAAAAATTGTTGTTGTAAGTCTGAAAAACTTTGAAAGCAGATTTTCTATCCCAATTTTCACTGTAAATCGATAATCCTCTTATAATTTCTTCTTTTTATTTTTTATTCTATAAAACTATGAAAATTTTAAATTTAGGGTCATTTTATAAACCCTAAAATATTTGAATATACAAACTCAAAATTTCAAATCATTTTTGCATAGGACATGCTTTTGCGATGACTGAACCTTTGGACTTGGAAAATTTCAGAAATCAGACTGAGTTTCACACATTTTTTAAAACTTTTTTGGACATAAAAATTTTTTAAGAATTCAAATGAATTTTTGGACTTGGAAAATTTCAATTTTATGGACTTGAAAAATTTAAAGAAAAGTTCAAATAAGAATATTTGTTTGACCGCTTTTTACCTAACGCTGATTTTTAAACATTTTGTGAGACTTTTTTGAGCTTGCTGAAGGTATTTTGTGAGACTTTTTTGGACTGGCGAAAATTTTCAAATTTCCATTCATTTTTTGGACTTGGAAAATTTCAGAGAACATGCTAATTTTTAGACATTTTTCAGACAAATACTCCAGACTTTTTGAACTTGAAAAATTTTAGAGATCACGCCGATTTTCATGCATTTTTTCAGGCTATTTCAGACTTTCTGGACTTGAAGAAGAAAATTTCACATTTATAACGACTTTTTAGGCTTGGAAAATTTCAAAAATTCTGACTTTTTCGATTTTGAAAATTTTTTTAAAGTGATCAGTTGACTTTTGAACTCAAAAAAATTTAGATTGTTCTAAAATTTGATTTTTTACACATTTCACGAGACATGATAACATTGTGTCCGACTCTTTGAATGTACAATTAGATAAAGTCAGACATTTGACACAAAAGGGTCAATGCTTGTCAATTGTATCGTTATGACGAATCGCGAAACTACTCGGTCAAATCAGTTAAACGTTTGAATAAATCGACCCTTGAACGATACGAGAAAGGATTTGTGAAAAAAATTGATTTTTTACCCCCTTCGTCGTTCCTCACCTTTTCCTGATACTTTGTCTTAATTCGATTAACATGCGAGGTAATCCAATCAAAACCATATCGACTGTGTTAGTATACACGACGACGATGACGACGACGACAATGAGTCGATACATGCGAGACGTTTATAAGGCATAAATGGATTTGGTTTTTCTTAATAATCCAAATCATTAGTCATTTCGGGTCGTCTAAATGTGTATTCGAGATAAGGCTGGCATCGCGTCGGTACGATAAACGTCGTTGTCGTTGTATTTCCGCCTGGTACGTTATTTATTTTGCGGCTCTTTTGTCCGTCTTATAAAATCCATTTGGAGGCGTTTGCACAATTCGTTATATAAAATACTGGCAACGGTGGTTTTTTTCCTCGTCTGCGCTTTGGCTGCGTTTTTGTATCGGGGTCGAGATTAATACAGTGTCATACGGCGCCTTCAGCCCCCTCGGGCTGCCTTATAGTACTTAATGAACCGGCGAATAAAAATTTCGCCTCGGAAATATGGGTGACCAGTCCAACGCAATTCGCGAAACAGCGAATGGTAAAAATAGGAGTAAAGTGTGGCAAAGTGATGGCGGTGCCTTTATTAGCGCACACCTTTGCCGAGAGAGAGAGTTCAAACCAACCGCAAACCACAAATCATCGTTACTGCAGACGTTCGCCTGCGCGTATTATATAGTTTTAAACTCGTTTGTAATTTTCAAAAAGCGTATAACTTACATGTGCAAGCTCTCCCCGACCCCGGTTCGTCGCCCCCGAACGAATGTAAAATACTGGCTTAATTTCGAACTTCATCTGGATGGCGAGAAGCGAGCGGAGCCGGAGCAGGGGAATCTCGAGCTAAAATGAATAATGAAACGTCTTGATTAACTTTTACCTCCTTTTCTCTCGCCCCTGCCCCCCGTGTTTTCTCGGCGTGCACGATACGAGAGACGCGTCTTGGTGTACTCTCCTTTTCATCGGATATATGGTCCAAGTGCGTACGAACGTTTTTCAAACGTGTAATTATATGAGAAGTTTGTGAAGTTTAGTGCTCGTATATGCGCGCGATAATAATAGATTTTAATTAATTCGAAATATAACGTAAAGGGAATTTTAATGCCTTGTTTTGTCGAGCTAGATTGAGCGGCGAATTGAGGGTATTTAAGAAGTTGGTTCGGCCATGTGAAGTTGATTTTTTTATGGTTTCAAATATGTCAATACCGTTTTGATAATTATAAGTTGACGGAAATTTCGAACAATGTTTGACATAGTGATGGCGTTTAAAACGAAATTGAAATGTTGTACTTGAACTTGAAGGATACGAAATTTGAAATCAGCTTGATTAATATTTCCACGAAAGGAATTTAATCTACGCATAGTTCGAGTTCACCTGGATGGAGTTATTTGATCAACATGTGTTTTTGAAGTTACATTATCACTGATTTCGGAATCTTTCTTTGCGATATATCATTCTTTTTTTTGAAAAAGGTACAATTCTTGGAGAATTTTCTATAATATATCTTTTAAACATAATTTTTGTAATATGTTTTAAGCACATTTGAACATATTTAAACACAGTTTTTGATACGTTTGTATAAGCTTTGAATACATTTGAATCAGTTTGAGGCACATTTCAAGCACATTCGAGCATGATTGAACTAGGTTTCGACCAGAGATGGGCAAAATCGTTCTTCGAATAATTTAAATTGAAATCATGTGTAATAATTTTCAAAATTCTTGAAAATTATGAATTTGAAATATCATTTTCTCACAATCGATTTGGATTTTCTACATAAAAGTCTTGAAGTTGGAACCTTTGTTGATCTGTGCACTGCGATTGTGAAGTTCAGAGTTTCAGAGAATCTCAGTTTTGTTTTCTTATCATTTTATTAAAATTGGCAATTTTTGATTTTGGGGTCTGAAATCGAAAGAGGCAAAATTGAAGAATCAAAATTTTGAAATTAAAAAAAAAATGTTACTCTTGCTTATTTTAAAATACAACCGTGTTGGACCTTTGCGGCCCCATGGAAATGGAAAATCCTGAAAATCGAATGGTTAAAATTTTTTCACCTCCTCTTCGAATTCTAAAAGTACCTAATGGATATTAAAAACGTAGACGTGATCTAAACATTATGAAAATTGTTGAGATTTTCATAAAAGTCAAAATTGTCAAAATTTTAACAAAATATTGATGGAAGAAGTTTGAAAACCGTCAAAAGTTCTTAAAATCGTCGAAAATGTTAAAATTGTTGAGATTTCCAAAAATTATTCATAATATTACAAAACCCGTCAAAAGGTCATGAAGACCAAAGAAAACTCCTGTAAAATTTCGTAAGTTTTCATAAAAATCTGTAAAAATTTCGAAATCACTAAAAATACAGGGGGGGGGGGGGGTTCAAAGAAGTCATGAAAAAGTCAAAGATTTCGTTGAAAATTACGAGGTCATGGAAAAGTCGATGATTTAAGTTTTTTTGACTTTTTATTGGGAAAAATTGGGATTTGATTATAATTTTATTACTTTGAATTTTTCAAAAAAATTTTAATGACATTGAATGTCTTTCTTTCCTAGAAAATTTTTGAGAATTTACAAACATTTTTTTTGAAAAATTCAAATTAATAAAATTATAACCAAATCCGAATTTTCCCGTTCTTTGAAAATTTTTTCTTGTTACTAATGAGGATGTTAATCTGAACAAAAAAAATTTAAAAATGAGGGAGTACATTAACATTTAAACAAAAATTGAAAAAGGTCGAGGAAAAGTTAATGATTTTCAAAAAAAAAACTTGTAGACACCCTGAAATATCGAACAATTGTGGAAATATTCTTGAAAATCAATGAAAAATGTTGTAAGTATAAATGGTTGAAACATCATAAAGAAAACGTTGCAATATTAGTAAATCTTCTTAAAAATCATTAAAAATAGCACAAAAATATTTTGAAAAATCATGAAAATTTTGGGAAATCCTGTGAAACTCCTAGCAGTTTTACGCTTTTGACTGTTATCAGTTTTCACCATATTTTTACCGATTTTTGTTAACATTAGGTACATTACGACAATTTTAACAATATTTTCGATGAACATATCAACAATTTTTACGAAATTTTCGACAGTTTTCATGATTTTGTGGTCATTTCTACACTATTTTGACCAATTTTTATGACAATTGGAATAATTTCTAGTAAATATTGAACAATTTTGTAATCTTGCGCTGCTTTTAACAAAATTTTTGTCCATTTCCAACAATTTTCAGAATTTTTTGACCGATGATTTAATAATATTTCAAATTATGTGAAAACGTTAACTATTTTTACAATGTTTGAATTGCTCTTATCATCTGAAATTTTCCAAATCTAAAAATTCATCCAGTATAACAAAATTTCACGACGTCAAAACGTAACTCAAAAAATTTTTCTGGCTCATACACTTAAGAGATATCTATGTCAAAAATCATAAAAACTGATATATGGTTGGTTACTCTTTTGATAAAGTTATGAGAGTTAATTTTTGTTTGTAGTTTTCGATTAAAACTGAAAATTGCAAATATGGTGTGGTTGAGCTGCCCCTTGCCCACTTTTTCGGTTCGGTGCTGACTTGACCCTTCTGAGTCACACTTAGTGAAATTCACTAATCGTGAAGTTTTAGTGATTGTCACATCACAGATA